>JAWPHD010020618.1:0-31114 GCA_037043455.1 Cyrtodaria siliqua | reverse complement strand
GGGAAGAGAATCAGGTAACTGTAAATCACTGTTAGCCATACAATTTCATGAGCAAAGTGTGATATTCAATTTTTCTTCAGACTATGAGGCCCACCAAATAAAGCATTTGTGAGCAGTACACATAATAACACATGAAATAATGTTGTATATTTATTGTGTTCTGCTCTGATTTTTGGTCTAAAAACAATTAAGAAATACCAGATAAATTTTGTATTCTAAAGCTACATTATAAACATATATTTTTTCATTAAAGTAAATTACAAAGTGTTGTTAAGCTATTCCTACCCTCAATATAGCAATGCTATACAAATAAAAAAACTAAGAGACCTGTACAACTAGCTACGATAACGATTACGGTAAGGATTACGATAAGGAATACCGACTGAAACAGAGGGATTTTCTCAACAAACAATACGCCCTGAATGCTCGACCAAGCGTATGCGCATCACTATATATAGGCCAATGAAATTAATTATTGACACTTCATGAACTTGTGGGGAAAAGTGGATGGTCTGCCACTTCTACCATCTTTACAAACTGGTTTAATTAACTTAATATATTTTTCATTTTCTTGATACTTTCCTTTGAAACAATATAGCGCTTAATCTCGAATATACCGGTACTTCAATTTTCAAGTAGGTGGGACTATTTACGCTCGGCTGCGCACGCACAGAAAGTGATTATTCCGCTTCAAGGAACGAACTGTACGCACAGAAAGTGATTATTCCGCCTCAAGGAACGAACTGTACGCACAGAAAGTGATTATTCCGCTTCAAGGAACGAACTGTACGCGATGCATGCAGATACTGCGCTTGCATCCGGTGTGTCTTAACAGGAAATGGATATTCCATTGCATGAAAAGACATTGACAGTAGTGATTTCTCTTTTTCTCTTTTTCTTTTTGTTATCATAAGAATTATTGCTGATACTATAATAGCGACGGGAAAGTAATGAAAATACAACAATTAATTCGCAATTTCCCCCGCTGTTTATTCGGTTTTGCCGGTATTAAATGGAAAAATCCACGAAGTGTATTTTTTTCGGCGTTTATGCGGTTTTAAACGCCGGCAATCAATTGCAAATTTACCATAAAGCACTAACGCGATTCGTGGATTACGCCATTTACTATCGACGTTTAAAACCGCATAAACGCCGAAACAATTCCTTAATAAATGAGCAATCATGTATTACATACATTGTAAAAGAAAAAAACTAACCTTCAATAGTGGCGGCCTCATCCATTTCGATGTTAGGGTTAACTGACCAATTTGATTGTTCTAGTGTGCATTCAAGTCGATAAGCTGCACGATCATTCGTTTTTTCAAAACCCCAAAGGGTTTTGTATTCATTACGTGGACGCCGCTTTATCTTTAAGACCCCAAGGTCGCATCTTGGCTTATACGGCGAAACGGCGTACCTTGTGGTCTTCATTTTAATCTACTTAATCTGCCTTCAGTGGCCCCAACCTTTGATTTTATCGAAATGTATTTGATTTGATATGCATAATGTATCATTTGTATATTTTTGCGGGGTTTAAATATGTGTGTAAGACGAAAAATAACGAAAACATAAGACCCGCCTTCTTTGTGAAGCCATACTTTATTCATTTCAAAACCCGCTCCATTGTTCAGTTAAACCTGGGCTGATAAAGCCCTGGTTATAAGATCACTTTTTAGCGTGCTAAATTAGAGTAAATTATTAGCCGGAATAATTGCATTATCTTAAATTGTTCATGCTTATGATGGAGCGGGTCGTTGGAATAGGGCCCGTGTCATCAAATTCTAAGATCGCTTTCATTACGATAAGAAGGTTAAAAAACAGAAAGCGACGAGAAGAGATAGTGTTATATAACACTTATCTCTCTTTCTATATATATCCGTCGAAATGAAAGCATTTGGTTTAGACGTAGCGGATTCTAAATTGGTAAAGTGGTGGATGGCCTATAATCCTTAAATAACACACCATTGCATTTGGTCTAGTACAAACGTATTATCAACGTATCTGGCATCTGCAAGATGCGTATTTATTTACTTTTTTTTTTCTCATATTTATTTACATTTGAGAATGAAGAAGCAAGCAGATGTCAAGTCAAAATGATACTGGGTGAATCAAACCGGCGCGATTATGTTGATGATTCATCCCACTTCAAGAGTCCATGTGTCTCTTTAAAGAATGCATTATATTTTAAAAAAATAATTCGTGAATGTATAGGCTAGGCGATACATATTAAAGGGACATACAGCTATCTTGATTTAAAAAAAAAACGCGGCGTTACGGTAAATATTCTACATAACTTGCATTTATTCAATCATTAATATTAATTATACGAATAGTTTAAAGAAAATTGTTTTTTCATATTAGTATCAGTTGATAATATTGCACCAATTATATATGTAAACTTATGATAGGATAAGATGAAAAAATTAAAAAATTAAAACTCTAAATTATATTATTTATTATTTTAATTACATGAATATGCAAGCAGGGTTAACATGATACTGGATAAATAAATCGAGACGCTAATTTCAATGCTTAATAAACATTTAAATTGCTTGTGTTCCTTTAATATAATTCTGTAAATATCTACCAGTTTGACACGGTCCGAAGGCGTGACGTTTAAAGGATCAAAGGAACGTGTTGAGACATAATTGTGGTAATCATTTTCAAATATGTGAAATTGAGACATGTATCTACGTGACAGGCGGCATCTTCAAAGTACACGATTAAACAGTAATATAAACATAAAACACAGACCTAATAACAAATAGATTGGACACTATGAAAATTGTGTAAATTTCAAGTGGCACAGTTCGAAAATTTCACAAAATATTTCCCAACTTTAAACACACATATCATGAAGAGTTTTATAGATACAAGTTTCATTCAAGCCAAATACCATCACAAATTTAATTGTCTTTCCAATGATAGTATTTTGTTTTCTCTTACATTTAGAGCAAAAAAGAAGTTTGATGGAAACTTTGACTATGTCAAAAAATTGATTTTTAAGAGAAAAGCGAAAAATGATGACATTTTAAACTTTAAACTTTTTTTTATACAATTTCTTATTTTGAAAATAAACATAAATTATTATAGTGCCTGTTTATTATACTATCTTCAGACTATAATCACCAGTAATGACATGACAACTTTAATTCATACCATTAAACAAATCGGCATAACATGACATGTATTGGCGGCAAAAGCAAGTTTCTGGCACCTTTACTCGGATTTGTCTGGACTGATATTTTAAATAAATAAGTTAACGACGTTTCATGTACATTCTCAACGAATTGTATGGAAAATAAGAAGTATACATAATGTATTAGTTGCAAAATAGATTAATTGTTTGCGTTGCGCATTTGATTTTAAACAATTTAGTATAATCAGTGAAAGCCGATTATAGTTTATAATTACTAAATGCCGTCACAAAATGTTGGGGCTTCCTTCTGTTTCACTGCATATATATCATGTTTTAATTCAGTTTGTAATATAAATACCAAGACAATTATCGATCTTTTAGTAGACTTGATTGTAAATAGTCCGATAAGGAAATTGCCTGGATCGATAAAACAATAAGCTTATAAACAATTAGCCACGGCTAATCTGTATTCTCTATAAGCCGTGTCCACGTAATGTAAAGTCAGATGTTGAACTAAAAATTTGAGTTTTCAGTACTACAATCGGTTTAAAAACATTTATTGTTGCAAAATAATCAACAGTTAGGAATATGTAAAGCAATATATTCAAATGTTTAAAAAGTTAAAAATAAATAAATAACAGAATGCCGTGACTTAAAAAAAAGAGCAAAATTGCCGTTTGACTCTTTAAATGTATCCTGGTGCGTAACCTAGGATAGCACGAATTGCTGTCCCGCAATGAATATTCTTGTGAAAAATGGATAGTTTTAGTTTTAGACATTCTTAAATAGGAAATATCAATATTTTTCCACACCACAAAAAACACATTCAGAATTGACACTTCTCACTTGACAATTCGAGCTCCCAGTGGGATTCGAACCCGCAGGAGTGAGAGGCGAGACAATTTAGACGCAGCGTCTTCACTATCCCGGATACGGCGGCTATTTTAGGGTAAGACATAGGGGATAAAAGTGTATTTATCATGTACTAAGGCGGATTCAGGGATAAGGCGGACCCAGCACCCCGATCCTCTAAAATCCCACAAGTATAACCTATGCATGCCGGATTACCTCGAGCGCGCGCCATTTCTACTGTTAGTCATCATTGGATTTAACAGAATTCACTAAATGTCATATAGAAAAACATTTTATTTCGAAAGAGCCTCCGCTGCCTCCGCCCCTCCCACACACAAATACTCAAACCAAAATCTTGGATCTGCATCTGATGTGTACCCTCCTCTTAAAACGTTTTTAGTGATCACTTATTCAGGCAAGCCCCTTTAAATCTCCAGCCGAGTCTGGGTCGTTGTATCGAAGATTGCATTGAGAAAAAATAGTCTGAAAGGTCGATGCATATTGACAGACATGAATTTATTAGTATTTTTTAATTTGATTTTTTTATTGGCTTTTTTCTACACAAACCCCTCTGAGCCTACTAAAATCTAGGTTGTTATACAACTTTGAGATCAGCCCCCAACATTTTCTCGTGCTTAGAATTTAGTCTGAAGTCATAGTCGTTATCGTAGTTAGTTGTACAGGTCTAAGAGTGGGCCTCAATTTATATACCTGAGTTGATCAGCCATGAAGCGTGCTGGCTGTAAATATTCAAGCTTCCCATGCTTTTTCACTGACCAAGTAGCGTTGGGAAATGTGTCTTTAATTACTATTACGCAATGTCACTGATAAGGGTACAGGCATTTGCATATATAAACATGCATAGTGCACTGATGCATTCTTCATGTCATTCTTAATTATGTCAGACTAAAAACACATATATACACATTATAAGAATATTCGAAGTATAGATAATCAGTTTTAAGCATATACTTACAAGAATATAATGTTATATCAATGTTCGTATTTCTTAAAGGGACACACGGCAATCTTGATTTTTTGAAAAAATCACGGCGTCCAGCTAGTTTTTCAATATCCCTTGCATTTGTTTAGTCATTAATATTACTTATAAGAATAGCTTAAAACACGTTGTGTTTGCATATTATTAACTGTTGGTTATATAACACCATAACTAAAACAAGGAAACTCAACATTTTATGTAATTATATGCAAAAAGGTAAAAGTCAAATGATACCTACATAAATCGAAACGCTACTTTCAAGGTTTGTTAAACACTTCGCGATTGCCGTGAGTCCCTTTAAAGGGATACGCGGCAATCTTTAGTTTTATTAACACATTAAAATTAGTAACTCGAAAAAGTGGATGGTCTGCTTCCACCACAAAAAAAATTGACCGTCCTATATAACCTTACATGTGTTGAAAATGATGTAATACACCATACAAACAAACAAAAATAGTAACTCGATTTATTAATCCTACCTCATTTTGACTTTAAAACTGCTTGCATATAATTAATAAAAAATGAGATTTCAAATGTCTTCGCCCCGTGTAGTTCCCGCGAAAATAATAGGATCACTGCAGATCCCGTTAGGGGTAGCCCACCACACCGCCTCCCCACTCTCACCCACACGCACAAATTCATGTTCAATTTTCAATTTTTTTGTACATGCTTATTAAAGGTCTTCATCAAAACCCCTGCATTGTTTCGGGTGTGCATTGTTTCAGGTGACATCTCGAGCAGTGGCAGAAAAGCAATAAACGTGGCTCCAGTGTAAATGGAGTGTCTACAATAGATTTTGGAAGCAACTCTGCAGTTCTGCAGGTCAGAAGATTCTAGGCACATTCTCCATATTTTACCTCGATGTACTTTGAAATGGAGGATGAGTCTGGTATGTTTATTCCTGTTAGACGCCATATAACATTTCATGCGCCCTCAAACCCAATTCAATTCAGTTCAAATTTCTTCAATAATAACTATTCGAATAATTAATATCAATGTTTGCAAATATGCAACTTATTTAGAAAAACTAACGGGTCGCCATTAGTTTTAAACAAATCAAGATTGTCGTGTGTCCCTTTAATAAAGGTCTATATTCGGGATTTCCAATGTTGAGATTACCTGAATGTCCTTGTGTACCGTACGTTTTACAGAATAAAATTTGGACAATCTTATTCATTCATTTTAATTTTTAATATTAATGGTTTAGTAGGGTGTTTGGTCGTGATATTTAGTAAATGTTAATTTATAGACCGAGAACAAAGTGAAGATAGCGTAGATGTCCTCTTTTTTAAAATCTAAATTTATTATTTGTGCGAGATCAAACGAACAATGGTGATAATTATAGGATTTCATTAATATTGTCATATTGCATAGACGCAGGAGCCGGGGGTTGAGGTGGTGGGGTAGTGGGGGCCCGCCCCCGCCCAATGTTCAGAGTGGGGGAGGGCAGAGTATGCTTTGCCCGCGCCCCGCCGCCACCATCCCCATCAATAAGTTGAGGGGGAAAATGGATAGATTTCCGAAAAGTGTCCCCCTCTACACCACCTCACTCCAGATTTGAAACATATCTTTTTGGGTGTTATTGTTTTGGCTTGTCATTGCCCCATGACCCCCACCCCATCCCCCTTTAAGCATGTTAAGTGATCTGTTGTTCAATACAATAATGAACGTTGGACATAAGTATATATCATAAATTGATAATACGAAATTATTACTATACTACATAGTTAGATAGTATTAACGTACTTTCCGACTAATAGGAATCAGTAATGCATTTCAAAGGTAATACAAGTCACATTGTATATACGGAATGAATCTTTAAGTAAGTAAACAGACATGTATAAAGCACAAACACTCAATAATATATAAAACAAGGTCTATGATGTATTTACCCCAAGAGTCACACACCCTTTATATATAGGAAATGAATAATAATCGCAATATATATACCAACAATATATATATATGCAGTTACGGGCTGTATTCTGAAATAAATGTTTCACATGTATCTGAGAATAATGTGTGAACAATATAACAATAAACATTATTGGTTGTGTGCTACGGAATAAACCTTAATATGTGTATGTTAAGGTACTAACCAAAACTGAGATAATTTGAATTTAAAATATGAAAGAAAGGGGATCCCTGATGAGACTGCTCTTGGACTATGCTGAATATATCAATATCTATATGGGATATATGATATAAATGGAATATATCACTCACATAAACTGAAATAACAAGTAGATATTCCTAAAAACAGTCGAAACATTGCTTTAAACCTTGTGGGCTAGATCACAAGGGATTATTCCTATTACTGTGGTTGAAATATCATGATAAACATGAACATGTGCATGTATTATATTATATAAATGGATAATTGGAAATAAAGCATTGTAGGGTCTATGCTTGAATGAATCTGACTTTGTGGTTGAGATGGGCTACTCTTATTATATATATGAAATATATATATATATATATTTACCAACTTTATATATATTATTTAATTGTTTATCAATAAAGTGTTCATCTTGTATAATTTCTAAATATAATTATGCTGCAATTAATCATTCTTGATTGGACATTTGCGGGTAGAACGCGTCATTCGGCTGTCAAAACATTTGTCGAGGCGGTGTGAAAAGGCAGACACTTTTATTACCAATATATTCACTCTGGTGGCAATAACTAATCAATTAAAAGTAATAAAATTGATGTTTAGCTAGGTTTACACAATGGCTTTGACCACTTACCATTTTTTATTAGTTCAACTTCTAGATGTGATTGTAAGTCTTCATGAATACATGAAACTGTCTATGTAAGTATAAATAGTTAAATACGAAGACACAAAAAGTGCGTGCCATTTTTTAGGAATAGTTGGAAACTTCAATTTATTCGATTGGTATTTATACCTTTACTTTAAAAAATAAATGAAGAAATAATTAAAAAGCTTGCATATTGATGTGTATTATGTGTAGATATTATGTTTGCTAATACAGTAAGTGTTAGGACACGTATCACACTATTCAACACTACTCAAATAACAAATTAAAATAAAGATACACGAAAAAAAATCGTACCTCGACTTGAATAATAATTACATTTGGTTGATGTAACAAAATGATATTCTTCCGACAGATTTTTTTTGTAACACACTGAATACTTTTTATTTAAAAAACGAATGCTTATAATCAGTGCACTCAAACACACTTTAAGCAAACAAATGCTAATACGATTCTACAAAATGGCATATTTATCATTTAATACAGTATTCGTAGACGTACCATTGGATTATATGGGTTAAATATGTCATCCATAAGATGTAGATTAATTTTCTGCAGAAAGGCCTTTTTTTATGAATTAGAGATAAGATTTCAGCAGAACGTGTAAATAAATACACGTCCCGTTGTAAAAAAAACAACAGCCATTGATAGTGTGTCTTTAAAAAGCTTATTTCTCATTTATCATAGCATTTTTCAAAATATGGTTTGCATCTAATTGTTCGCGTATGCTATTTTTTTGGTATGGAGTGAATTTCATTAGCAAGAAAACGGTTTTCAAAAGTTAAAGCTACCTTTTCATTAAAAATGTGATTACCACGGCTACGTGTGAATCCCACAACGCCACGTTAAATTCAATCGCGTGGACTATCAGTAGGGCGTGTGATTACCACGCGACACCTGTTGCATATAGGTCTAATTGCACTAAATCAACAGGATGTGCTCGCTTTGTGCATCGAAAGTAGTTCTGTATTAAAGAGTGCTAATCTTTTTTTCTTTAAAAACTTTTTTTAGTGCAGTTTCCTGTTATTTTTTGGCTGTAACTGTAATCTGGACATGTTGTTGATATTTGAAAATGCAGCTCTTCAGTTTTTTATATAAAATTTAGAAGTGAAATTAGACAGGGTATGAAATTGCAAGGGGTAAAAATAGTGTTGACCTTTGACCCGGTGTTAGTATGCAACTGAAGAAATGTTTCTTAGAAGGTATTAAACCCCCTATTTCCTTGTTGATGTTTAATAGCAGACATGTTTATTTGCATGATAAAGTAAGTTTCCCAGAATTCTAACGAGATTTGAGTTTTTAACACCTTCTAACTTTATTATGGAAGGGCAATGGAGACTCATTTACGCTAGTATAGCCTCTATTATAATGCAGTAATGGTATAATATGTTTTGTGTACAATGTTTAATTAAAATAATATCATAAATAAAATCGTTGAATACTAATACAATGACAAATCATATTATTGCAATGTACTCTAGGTAAACCTAGGTTTCGGTTCTCTGGGGCACCTTGTATTCAGACATGTATTAAAGAATGAAGATGTTCTTGTGTAAGTTATCAATGGTACGTACCAGCACACAGTTGTAAATCTTATTCGAAGAAACGTTAGTCACGACAACAGTTAAAATAGGAAAAATGCACTCACCATCGTCAAAATCGTCCGATGATGAACAGACTTCACCTTCAATATTAGAACGCATATATAAATGCACAAGAACAAAGAATAAGTAGATGTGTTTGAATATAGTCTATACATTTTTGCTGCATGTTTTCATGAAAATAGTTTCCTTAGCGGCATTTCTAAACCAGGTTGGAAATATGCAACCGAGAGCAATAGCATTATATATTTGTAGGAACTTGAAACAAACGTTGTAAAAGGGTTCTTAAATTTGGAGAAAAAGAGGATACATTTTGATGAGTCTTTTTTATCATTATATGGCTCGCCTGCATAGCATGGCAGACACTTAGGAATCACTTTGACTGTCGTCCGTCTGTCGTCGTCGTCCATCGTCTGTCATCGGTTATCCTTCATTGTCCTTCGTCCGTCACACTTTAACCTGCAACCTAACCTTGACCATAACTTGTCAAGTAGTTGACCAATCTTCATGAAACTTCACACACATTTATATCTTAACCCGAGGAATGTTGTTACTTGTGTCCATCAACTCTGATTTCCGTTTTGGCAGAGTTATGCCCCTTTTCATAAAACTTTGACCTGCAATCTAACGTAGCTCATAACTCAAAATACTGACCTATGGTCACGAAACTTTATACAGTCTTCCTTATCAATTATGCAATACAGATGTATGTCCCTTTTCATAAACTTCAACACTTTAAGACAAACGCTCTATCATTCACGAAGGATTGCAACCGCTGTTTTCAAACTTTATAATTAGATTAATTGTAATTGCTGAAATAAGCATACGGCAGGCGGCACGTGTTCCGTAGAACACCATTCTAGTTACATATCTTTACATTAACATATAATTGCAGCGTTTGGTAATTTCTCTTGATCTTGACTTGTTATAGATTTCCTTTTGATGTGATGTACTTGTATTTGCACTGTCATGTCAATTCGGGCACTGATGATAGGAAAACAACGAGGGTGTCTACACATAAAATCAATTTAATAAGCTAACCAGTAAATCGTATTGCCTACTGACACTTTCAAGTCGGTAACCGAGTTAATTGTCATGTTCAGTGATAATTTGATTTGCTTTTTCTTTAGTGTGTTGTACACTGCACTATATATATAGATGGTCTACCCACCTTCTGCCATGTTGTATATTTCTGTTTCAAATGATCAACTGTGTTAATCCAGACATAATTCTCCTGTTTCTCTTCTTACATAATTGTGGAGTGATTCTGAAAAATAAATAATATTATTGCATGTTACATAAGAAAATACTGTTTTCATTACTTAACACTCTACTATAGACATTTTATTCATAACTTATATAAATGCGATTGTTTTGTGTTCGTCGGATGTCGTCAGCCTAATATATTTCAATATTTACTTATTATAGTTTGAGCACACTTTACAAAGTACTCATAAGGTTTCGGATCCGATGTATACCACAGTCTGAACTGTTTCTAATACTGCATAGTTTCTAGCTTAACCTTATGAGCAAGCTGACCAATATCTTCAGACAAGTTATGTCGGAATGTCGTCTGCCTAATATGTTTTAATATTGAATTCAATATTTTGGAAACATTTCACAATATACACATAAGGTAGCGAATCCGATCAATACAATAAACAGACCTTTATGATAATTACATGAATGCTTTGTTTCTCCCAGTATTATATCTAGTGCATTCAAGTAAAAGCTCAGGAGACAGTTGATACTATTCATTAGTATTTTACAGCATTTTATGAAAGGACAATGTTTATTTTATTAAACAAAATTCGTAAATCATAAATAGCTGGGACAAGTTTCGCCCAATATAAAGGACTATGAGTGTTTGGAAATGTTGTGTGTAATGTATGTTTTCAGTAAATACACAAATATTCATGCTGCAAAAATTACACTGGCTTAAATACTCTAAGTCTTTATTTATCGAGGATGAGTTCATTAGTATAAAGTTATCTATCTTGAGGTCCTCTATAACAAAAACGAAATGAAAACAGAAAAGAACGATAATAACGATGACAACTTTACGTAAACACTCACACACATCAACTCAAACTCTCTGACACACACACACGCACGCACGCACGCACTCACGCACGCAAGCATACACACACACACACACGCGCGCGCGCCCGTGCACACACACACGCAACACACGAACACATGAATAGTCAACCCATTGGCTTGTTCTTTTTTAATCCACTATGTTCCAACCTTAGACATGAACATTAGGTTTCTAGACCCATGTCAAATTGCTCATACCCATCGAAACGTTTTTGTTTCTGGGACATTTCTAGAAAACTACTCGATAACAGGCTCTGTGTATTGTTTAACCACTCATAGGATATGTTGTCTGCTTTTTAATGTAGTCTTTTGGCTGTTACTTGTGATATGCAGGCTTCATAACCGCTGCTCCAAACTAAATTCCATTTTGTTTATTTCGCTCTTCGGGGCATACATAGTATTTTGTTAGATACTGGGATCATACGCCGCTGGACATGGGGGAGGAAAATCTCTATGTCCACCACCATATGCATGCCATCATCGGGATGGTTAACATTATGTACTATTTCTTTTATGAATATTGAGTTCTGCTCAACCCGGGACTAGAGGGCGTGAGCGGTAGTTTTCATATTCCACTACCGTTCATGAACAGTCTCAATCAAACCGAGACTGCAATATTTTGTATGTGTCGTGTTCGGCCGTTTCCAAAGGTCCATTAACATACTCTTTTATATTGTCGTATCATATGTTTATATCATCTAACGTATATGTTAGACGTTTTATAAATTCGAGATAAATGTACCAGATTTATAATAACTATTTCACTTTTTAGTGACGGTGATGAATTCAGTGCTGCATAGAACACAATTATTCTAGAGTACGATATGAAACGTCATCCAATCATAGACAATGAATTATTAAAAGTGTTAACATATAATAACTCTATATTCATGATTTCTTTCTTTCTTTTTTTTATGATAAGATACGTTTCCGGTGTCTTACTTAAAGTGGATTCTATAAACAAATCCATACAGACGATGGCGAATATTGTTGCATGTCTTATTTTGTATATTAAACGTATACACGTCTGCTTTAGTTTTATTGCATCTTGTCATACTGCAAAGAAAATTCTCAGGATTCCATTGGTCCATGCGCCGTAGACATATGAGCCCATGTATACGTCTCGCGACGTGAACATGGGACGAATTCCCCTTAGGTACCCCATTACTCGAATACACAAAAACAAAATGGCGACGATAACTTTGCCGATTCGATTTGCGCTTTCCACTGTGTGTAAACGTCTGAAATAATCGTAAGTGTATTTATTTGGCAATGTTACAGATAATAAAACATTAACATAGTGACAAAATATCTTTATTTTATTAAAAAATCCGCCAAATTTAACGACGCTAGAGCGATGACGTGACGAAGTAAACAACGTTTAGTTAGAGGCACATTAGGGGGTGAAAATTGGCGCAATAAAAATAAATGAAATCGTGTTTTTGGCTGTTATTTTTTCTTAAATAAATGGTTACAACTTTGAAGTATGACAAATTCGTTATTAGGATTCTTGACAGGGAACATGGGCTCACATTCCCTGCCTGTAAATATATATTCCCCCCGCCTAATGGCTCGGGTGAATATAATTCCCTGGCAGGGAATGTGAGCCCATGTCCCCTGTCAAGAATCCTAATAACTAATAATATTAACAAAACTTGTTTTGAGTTCCAAATAAGTGTAGCAATATACTGATGTGAATGTTAATACAAATGTATCGATGTCCAATACTGAATTTATATGTTAAAAAAGCAATCTTTGAATCCTATGTATATGTATTATTAAAGGGTGTGCATATATTCGATGGAGCTCAATTAATGTCTCATTTTATACTCGCATTCAAGGAAAGAAACTTAACATTGTCTAGTATTTTTTTAAATGACATAATTTCATTAAAATTAGACAATTGTCAACGAATCTTTAGCTAAATTTTGTTTTGATGTGTTTGTGTATTTTAATGGAAACATGTACGATAATTTACTACGGCTTAATCCATTGCCAACACAAACGAGTACATATTTTATTTGGGTAAGAATTTTAGATATATTGAGAAATGCTTACATTCCATGTATTATTAAAATAAGAGAACGCTGAAATCTATACAAATGTTAATATTCCGTTCAGAATTATTCCGATTGCAATTGTTTATATTGTTTTATTTAAGTAAAGGATCTTATAAAATAATACAGTCCTTAATAATAATATTATATCGTTAAACAATTAAATGAAGTACGAATCCATACTGAAAATTTACATTGATATTGTTGAGTTTGTATAAATAATATGTTCGCGGTGAAATAGTCTACAACAACTTCGAACTGTAAATTGTTCATAGTCTAATACTTTATGTAATGATTGTAAACTACATACATTTTCATGCTGATGATTGTTTATAATATGGGTTTGAATACTGATAAAGGTGATCCTTTGAGAGCAACAAACACAATTCAGAGAATAATTGAAGTTTATATTGCATAGATATTTAAATCCTACTCTATCTGGAAAGGTATTAATGCATTTAGTTTATTTTCTTATTTTGATAATTCTACAATTATTCAAAGCGGAACAAATATGTTATTGTGGCTTAGACCACCCTTCAAATGTAAGAAGAAAGACTATTATAGAATTCCAGGCATATTGTATGCAGAGGAGCTGACGAGGTTGATTATTTGACTCAACACCTGCTGTTTATATATATTTAATATATGACAATGAATGTCAAAATGACAAAAAACAACTGTACGAACTGCATTGCTATGGTCATGGAATAAGTATCAGTGAATTAAATTACGAGGATAAAACACTGTTTGTATGTTTGTCTATATAAACTCACGTGTGTTGCACCCAAGTATAGACATGTTTAACATATGTCATCAGGAGACTATAGCTTTTACGGTGCTACAGCGTTTAGATTACATGCAGTTTCTAGGCTTACACGACCATACATTTATGCGTCCGCTTATTAGACTGGACACCAGTAGGAACGCCAGCCCTATGGCGTAGGAATATTTATCAAACAAGGTCACGTGATAAAATCGATAACAAAATGACATTATTGGGAAAATTGTCACTGGTCAGATTTATTCACCTCTTATTTATAAACTGTGATTATGACAAAAAACAATCGAAGATCGTTGTTAAAGTAATAATATTCACAAACTACATTGGTTGAACATAATTGGTGTACACTTTGTGTAATTCCCATTAATAGTTAAAGGTATTTTTCAAAGGGATGAATTTAGGTTGTTTTAAGGTTTAAATTGCCAAAAAGGCGCTTTTAAAATTAAAATCGATTTATTTCGTCATTTTAGAAGCGAGAATAAAAACAAATGCATGTACGCATAGATAAATCTTTCCTCTGTCCATATGCAAAATTTTAATGAAATCGGAGACAAGTACTTTTTTCCCCCCAAAATTAACTAACATGACCCACGGACTCAAAGACGGCATAACGCATAAACATTTACAGACGCGACTGGGTACACAAAAAATGAAATAATTCCATTATTTCAATACATATATTTCAAATGTATGTATCCATGCATTCCAGATTAAATTTCTGATCTATATATGCTTTTGGTTTATGCCGGAGTGCTCGGAATAGGTTTTAACAGACCAAATTGCAACGGTACGTCGGGAAAGGAAATGAGGATGGTGAAAATATATATTGCAGTGCTAATTTTCTGAATCCGAAAAAATTGCAAAAAAATGAAGTTTTAACAACGAGAATGATTTTTTTTTCTTGAAAGTGTTCATTGACATGTCTACTGTTAAAAACCAAAATTTAAAGTCAATCAGAAAAAAAGTACTTTTTTTTCCCCAAAAATAACAAAGTAAACCGAGTTCGCTAAAATATGAACAATCGCCTTTCGAAGTTAATGTACACGCGGGATATAAAACCATGAAATTGTGAAATCCTTTTTAAGAGATATATTGATTTCAACATTGTTCTGTATTTAATGAATTATTAGAGTAGAATGTTCGCAGTTTTTTCTAGGACACCATTACGGTAGTATCCCTGCAACCCCGCCCTTCATGCCACCCCCACCACCCTCTATACCGTATTGATTAAGTTGCATATAGCTGCGAATGCGCAGTTTTAATCAAATTCGATTTATTTCATCATTTTAGAACAGAAAAAAGCATGTACGCGTAAATACATTTTTCCTCTGTAGATATGTAAAATATAAAAAAAACGGAGGCAAGTTCTTTCACCCCCCCCCCCCCCCCTCCCCCCCCCGCCCCCCACACCCGAAAATTAACGAAGTACACCGTAATCGCTTAAATACGCCGATTCCACGTTCCAAATCGATGTTCGCACGGAATAAAATTGTGGAATTATGAATTCATTTATAAAGATAAATCGATTTCAGCATTGTTCAGTAGTTGTTATATTATTGATGTAGTATGTTCACAGTATTTATGAGAGCAACATTACGGTAGTATGACTGTATCACTCCATTACCCCGTCGGCTTCCCCACCAACGCACACAGTACGTTGTGTATTGCTGAGAATGCGCCTTTTATTTAAATCGATTTATTTCGTCATTTTAGAAGCGAGAATAAAAACAAAATCATATAGATACATCTCTCCTCTGCATATATGTTGAATTTCAATAAACGGAGACAAGTACTAATTAAGTAACAGGGCCTTCCGACCCAAGACGGCAACATCCATATTCATTTAAAAAGACCACCGGCTACAGAAACAATTAAATAATTTTGTTATGTAAACACATATAATTAAAATGTATGTGTCTATGTATTTTACACTAAATTTTTGATCTATACATGCTTTGGGTTAATGTCAGAGTTAATTTTCGAAATCAGAAAAAGCGATAAACTAATATAAGTTTAACAGGCAGAAAGAAGTATATTCTTTTAACTGTTCGTTTGAAACTGAGGGGGCGACTCGAGTAAATGACTGACGAGTAACAGACATGCTACTCTCAGTAACAACATGATTTTGTGTAAACTCGAAGATTGCATAACATAAATATGTGGACATGAAATTGTGTCAATGGTTTGTGGTGTTGTGAAACACTGTACGCGTGAATCCGAAAACTGCGGGTCTGTTATCTTTATAGGGCATATATAGTTATATTATAACATGTGTGTTGTACCATATGCTTATCCTTGTTTATAAATGTTTGATAATGGATGTCAGCAGGAACTTGACTTTTGACCTAAAAATCAAACGGATCATCCTCTTTCCACTGTCCACCAATGAAGTTTTATGAAATTTGCTTTAGGTAAAAGGAAACACTGCGTGGACAAGACTTTTCATTTTCCGGTCATGGTAACGGACCTTTCAACTACTGACTTCAAAATAAACAGGGATTATTCACCAAAGGCAGTCAAAGTATGACGTTTTATGATATTAGCTTTAGAGAAAGTAAAAAAGAGTTTCATTACGGACATTATCCGGTCTGTGACCTTGATCGTTGACCCACTCACAATCAAAAGGATCACCCTCTCGCCAGAAGCAATCCATCCATTAAGTTCATGATATTTGACTTACAGTTCACAACATTTTACACTATCATGTTACGGTGACAATGATCTTTGACCTAATGACATTAAAATCAAAAGGCATCATTCTCTCACCAAATGCACTCAAACCATGAATTTTTATGAGATTTGCTTCTGGGGAAGTGTACAGTGCAGACAAGGGTTTTCATGATCATTATTGGGTCACGGCGCCCTTGACCTTCAATATTTGATATGCACATACTGATGCTTCTTACAAAGTTTCGTAAAAATCCAACAAATAGCGCAGACAAGATTTGTGACGGACGAACGGAAAAGCCAAATATAATCTGTCTCACCTACCACTTTGTGGTGGAAGACATATTTATCATGTTTATAAAGACAATAGTTTAGTTCATATGTATACTTTATTAAGCAAATAATTAAGCGAACATAAACTTCAGCATTGACTCTGGCCAGTGGTGTACATGGAGTCTTCTTCCACATGACGTGCAGCCTGAAAGAAAAAATAAAAAGTAAAAATAAGTCGCGTACAGTATTCAATTTGAATCAGGTGTTGCTAGGGGGAGCTAGGGCATGTTAAGGGGAATGGGACAGTTTGACACAATGGGCTAGCAGGATACATCGAAGTAAACCAGTAGCGCCAGTAAGACTTGAATCCGTGTTCAATGGATTCAAAGCCGATATGCTATAAACGTCCCTTGACCAAAACTGAGTAAATGGCACATCAAATAAAGGGTCAATACATATTATATTGTGTATCATACGAGTATATGATTGACCTGACATGATTACAGAACAATTTTAATGTATTTTTCACCCAACAGTACTACAGCAAGAATCTTTATAAGGAAAGTTAAATCTGACAGAGGGTGCAATGCTCTATAAGCCATTTTTACTAGAAGGGGAATCAAATACAACTCTTGCCAAAAATCTAAAATTGTTAAATTTTACACGTTTTGTTGATAGAATATTTTACTTTAATGACTTAGTAAGGTCATTTTACATGGGGAGAAAACATTAATATACAACTATTTATTTTCTATCTCAAAACCTGGTGATGCCGCAAGTTTTAGTAATAAAACACGATTAAATAGGGCAGTTGAGAAGACACTTTTGTAGATGTGTGGTCTCTTCTGATGTGAAAATGTGTAAAACAGACACAAGATTGAAAATTTGCTCTGTGTCCCTTTAATAAATTGGGGACCCATCACATAGACCATATTAATATTGTAATTAGTTCATGTTAAAGGGACACACGGCACTCTTGAAGTATTTATCAAGCATTTACATTAGCATCTCCATTTGTTAACCTGGTAACATTTTAAATTTAAACCTGCTTGCATTAAAAATTAAATAAAAGTGTTTCATTTTGTCTTCGTTATTCTATCAAATACTTAACTATATTATAGGTTCACTGTTATCAACAGTTCTGAACTATTCTAATAAATACTATTAATGATCCCTAATGCAAATTATGCAGAAAAAATTACCGAAACTCCAGAAGTTTAAAAAAAAAGATTGCCTAGTGTCCCTTTAACACAAATTGTTTTCGCATGTATCCAGTACATGTAGTTTACACGAGCTCATATGACAATCACGCTGCATTATCACCGAAAACATTTTTTACTGTAACTTTGAACAGCACCGTGCAAGCATAACACAAGCTCCATTTAAAGAACTACACAAGTGTAAACATTTTTTAAAAGGGCTCCCACCTCAAAATGATCCAATGGCATTTAACTCGGCTTGACATTCTGAAGTCGTCAGTATCAATTCACTTAGAATTGCTCGAGGGCACAATTCACATTTGAGGCCTCTCTGAAAAACAACATCAATCCAATGTCAATGATCAAACAGACAGAGTTTATCCTTTGTTATACATAATGTAACATATTTATAAAGGAAAACTCAAAACTCTACTAACTGTCATGGATATATATGTACACATATGTGTATGTAGATCTATGTTACTGTACATAAATATTAATCTGACATGTCAATGGCTGTTTACATTATTTCGATGGTAGTTGTATCGAGTATGTATTCACGAATGTGCGATACAATGGGGATAACATAACGATAAAGAGACAACGCTAACAATTTACATTCTTGAATCTGAGGGGTGGGGGTGGAGGGGGTTTCTAGTTTCCTTACCCCCTCCTTGTTTTTGGTATTCAAGCTCCATCTACCCACCCCCATCCTCCCCATATCAACCGTACTTGGGTGGGCGGGGGTGCGGGGGACATTGATAGCATTTCTACTAGTAATTGTTTTATTCCACGAAACGTTCTACAGTTTACAGTACATCCAGTTACTGGAAAGATCGGAGTACACGAAAAATATAAACTTTCTATTATACAGTATACGCCACTTTTTTAGGCACTATATTTGGCTTATGTCTAAATATGTACGATCTAAAAGTGGTGTGTACTGTTTATTAACAAACACATTTTAATGATAAAACAAATACCTTGATCATGGACCTCTAGCAGCAGACAGTAATCCCAAATCCAATTTGACCAACATGTCAATTTCACGTGTCAAGTTATGTCACGGTGACCTGTCAGTCACCAACACCGCATCGTGTTGACACATAATGGGACGTTATTTCGTCCGGTAAGGTATTAGTTTTTACATAATCTACGGTATGAAACACTGTACGCGTGTTGTTAGACTCCATAGGTACCCGTAGTGCTCGCCGAGGTAGCGCGCCCAATTTCGGGTGTAAAAAAATGGCGTCTGTTTTAATTGAAAATTCGTAAAATAGTCCGTAAAATACAAAGAAATAGTCCATGTTCGCGGAGTTAAAATGCGAACAGAACTGATATGTTATAGGTCCGTGGCGTTCCTACTGCACTATGGATTATGTTTCTATTCATGGTATGTTTACATATAATGAATTAGTATGATAGTGGTGTTATTGCGATCAGGTTAGTCAGTATAATAGGTTATTTGCACGTGTGTCTGAAACAAATTCCTAAAATTAGTATCTTCCTGCAGCACTTTGTTACCTTACGTCATCGGGGTATTAATGGTGTTGTATTGATGTCATATAATGCAGGCTCCACACAACGCAACTATCTTGCTCATTTATCTATTATTTTAATCGTTATTTGTATTTTCTCATAATGTATTTGACGTGGATGGTTTATGAAATGCAATATTTGTAAGTTGCATGTATTTAGTTACATAAGTGCAATATCATTATTTTAAAAACTATGCTGTTTTTCCTATGGTTAAAACAATTAAAGATTCCTTTGAGGGCGTATTTTACTTATTTACAACACCTTAAAGACAATGATACAACATGACTACGTACTGAATGAGACTTTGTAATTGTTGTAACTGTAAAGAATATATCGTATTAATTGAATTTTTGAGGAGTGTTGTTTATGCCCATCAACACATTATATGCTTTTTGAGCCGTCCCATAGAGAAGAAAAACATGCAAAATAACCCGGGAACTCTTATTAACGATTCCTACTGTGATTTAACCAGCTCGGAGGATACATTCCGATACGCTTGCAGGGGCGGATCCAGGATTTCAGCTTGGGGGTGGGGGGGGGGGGGGGGGCGTAATATTTTGGTCAATTTTCGGGTCCGTTTCTAGCCTCATAAAACGGTTGCGGTAGTGCATTGATAGGGTAAAAAAGTCCGTTTTCAAATAAAAGGAGTTAACAATGTGTTAATTAAACCACTCATTAGCCACTATGCGTCGAGCGAGATAAGCGAGCGATAAATTGTTGTTATACTGAAGGCGTGCATCGAAATTGTTTGATATTTTATCTACAGTAACATGGACATACATGTATGAATAAAAAAGTCTGTTTTCAATTAAAAGGATTTAAAAATGTGTTAATTAAACCACTCATTAGTCATTATGCGTAGAGCGAGCGAAGCGAGCGAGAAGGTTTTTTATACTGGGGGCGTGCATCGAAATTGTTTGATATTTTATCTATAGTAACATGGACTTACATGTATGAATGAAAAATGTCCGTTTTCAAATAAAAGGATTTAACAATGTGTTAATTAAACCACTCATTAACCATAATGCGTCGAGCGAGCGAAAAAAAAAGTATACTGAGGATTTAACAATGTGTTAACTAAATCACTCATTAGTCATTATGCGAAGAGCGAGCGAAGCGAGCGAGAACATTTTTATTCTGAGGGCGTGCATCGAAATTGTTTGATATTTTATCTACAGTAACATGGACATACATGTATGCATAAAAAAGTCCGTTTTCAAATAAAAGGATGTAACAATGTGTTAAGTAAACCACTCATTAGCCATTATGCGTCGAGCGAGCGAAAAAAAAAAATATACTGAGGGTGTGCATCGAAATTGTTTGATATTTTATCTACAGTAACATGGACATACATGTGTGAATAAAAAAAGTCCGTTTTCAAATAAAAGGATATAACAATGTGTTAATTAAACCACCCATTAGTCATTATGCGTAGAGCGAGCGAAGCGAGCGAGAAATTTTTTTATACTGAGGGCGTGCATCGAAATTGTTTGATATTTTATCTACAGTAACATGGATGATCCGGAATTTTTAGGGGTGCGCCCCCCCTGGATCCGCTAGTGGCTTGACCACCCGGATTGCGTCCCATCGGGAAGGACGAGGTTATGTGAAGTGTCGCGTGTAAGGACACATCAAAGAGTCCCAATGGTCTTCGGATTCTGAGTCTACCATGCCCTCCAATGGGTTATCGCGGCCATTTATATCTACTAAATGGATTTGTATTAGCATATATACTATCATAACTGTTTAAGGTACGAGTCATTTCATGTTTAAGGGAATGTGGGAGTTGGAGATTTCCAGCTAATATTTCCTTAACGTTAAACTGGACCCCGAGCAGCTTTCATTGATAAGCCATGCAGATTTATTTCAAGCTAAGATGGCGCCGAGAGTTTTTTTTTAATACTAGTTAATTGCTAACTTACTTGTATATAATAATACAGTGACAGCAATCATCACGGCTCTGGCGTAAATGAAGTGTCTAAAACAGAATTTGTAGAACTATGCAGTTCTGCTGGTTTGAAGGCTCTGAGCAAATTTCCGTGTAAATGGTTGATGGAGCTAAAACATGTATCTTTAGGATAGATAGTATTAACCATAGTAGAAAAGAAAGGATTGTCATGGAAAATGCAAAAGTGGCATATAACCTAAAGCTAGATTCAGCATAGGGTAAAGTGAAGTGGACATGCTTTTTGTCTAACTATGATTTGGAAGTATGAGAAATCTTGAATTATGTTGCATTTTGCAATTTCTTATAACTCTTTCGGTGACTTTTAAATGTTTGAACTTTGTATGATGCAAAATAGGTAATTTCAATTCTAGTTTAAGGGTTGTGAACACAAAAGTAGCATACCTGACACTTGGTATACAACACTGGACTGTAATGCACATATTTGACACACTTAAAGCTATATCTACTAAGTTTCATTCATTTATGAAGGCGTTGCATTGGGTTTCTTTTGGCAAAGGTATCCAAAATATTCCAACTAAATCTGTCCGCAAAGCATGTCTACAACCCTCGTATGTCTATTTTGAAAACGATGTTAAAGTAAACACTGACTCAAGTTCATCGCTACATTACGGTTAGTGTCCATATGCAAATATGTTATGCGGATGAATACATTTTACAAAATATTTAGTTGACAAAAAATAAGACCTTTTCCTTCTTTTTTAAATCATAAGATATCCCACAAAACATCGACATATTATATTTCTATCATATGATAAAACATGTTCATTTATCATGTTTATGATATTTTGATTGAAATTATACAATTGTTACGAGGGTATATTATACAATTTCTTTACTGCCATTCACCTACAGTGAACTATTAGAGGTGGAAAAACATCACATTACTTTACACATTAATGTGCTGGTCATTTCGGAGCGTCTAGCAGAAATGTGAGAGATGAATTTGCAGATATGTCGATCAATCTATGCAATTGTATCGTGAATGTCCACAGTGGTTACGTCAAGCTAACTTATAGAGCCTTGAATGCCAGTAGATTCCCGGCAAAAGGCATAGGCAGTCTTTTTCAATATGCTCATCAAACGTATGCAATGTCGTTTTATCTATAAGTAGTTTCCCTAATTGAAAGCATTGATTTATCCCGCATATGTATTGTAATACCAAATTTGAAACTGAACTAATTCACAAGCACATCGTGTTAATTGTGCCCAATAATTAATACAATTTTTTATATCTCATCGGTCGGACCGGTATTATTTGGACTTATTGAAAACGTAGGGAAAATGCTAATTTTACAAAGCTGTCAACACAAGAACTAACTGTGAAGCCAATGATATGCACTTCTGTCAATTAACATGTCTAGTCAATACCCAAACTGGGTTCGATAGTTTCGTTTTTCTGCTATTCTGCTAAAGAAAACCTTATGACCAAGGATATACTTCGCAAGAAAAGAGGTTAAGATGAATACAGTTGCCTTGTTTTATTAGAAATAACAAAATGTGTTCATTTTTATGGCAAAAACAATGTCATTCAGTCATAAAATGACTTTTTCTGCTATGTTCCATGATGGAATTACTTTTGTAAAGCACTATTCTCGAGGGATCCGACCCCGGAAGCAAACCAATACCAGTCCAACACCTACAGCAATACGGCGAACAATATGTTGATAAATTGAACATATTACGTCGCTAGGCTTAATTTCGAAAAGTACGAATCGCCAGAGACGCTGTGAAGAGTTGCGCATGCGCAATATGTAAACGGAAATTGTTGAGATTCTCACCATTTTATTTAGCCACAACTTATCGTTATTATTACAGAGGACAGAAGTAATGCGTAATAAAACATTCGTTTACAAATACACCGTGTTTTTATTCGACAGATTTATGAGTAACCAATTATTATTATCATCGATAGAATCTTTATCGTCTCCGTCATCATCGTCATAGTTACCACCAAATCCACCACCACTCCCGCAAACCTTATCACCACCACCACAATCACAATCATTACTAGCATTGACTTCTTCTTCTTCTTCTTCTTCTTCTTCTTCTTCTTCTTCTTCTTCTTCTTCTTCTTCTTCTTCTTCTTTTTCTTCTTCTCCTTCTTCTTCTTCTTCTTCTTCTTCCACACACTACTCCTCCTCCTCTTTATCTTCATCCGCCTGATCACGACCACCACAATCATCATTATCATCATCATCATCATCACCATCATCAACAACATCATCTTCTTCTTCTTCTTCTTCTTCTTCTTCTTCTTCTTCTTCTTCTTCTTCTTCTTCTCTTCTTCTTCTTCTTCTTCTTCTTCTTCTTCTTCTTCTTCTTCTTCTTCTTCTTCTTCTTCTTTTCTTCTTATTCTTCTTCTTCTTCTTCTTCTTCTTCTTCTTCTTCTTCTTCTTCTTCTTCTTCTTCTTCTTCTTCTTCTTCTTCTTCTTCTTCTTCTCTTCTTCTTCTTCTTCTTCTTCTTCTTCTTCTTCTTCTTCATCATCATCGTCATCATCATCATCAACATCATCATCATCATCGTCATCATATTCTTCTCCTTCTCCTTATTCTTTTTCTTCTTTTCTTCATTTTACTCATTCACACAATCATATTCCTCCTCTTCCTCTTCATCATCAGTATCATCAGTATCATCGGTATCATCATCATCATCATCATCATCATCATCATCATCATCATCATCATCATCATCCTTATCATCATCATTTTCGTCGTCTCCTTCTTCTTCTTTTTCTTTTTCATCATTATCATCATCATCATCATCATCATCATCATCATCATCATCATCATCATCATCATCATCAGCATCATCATCATCATTAGAATCACCATTATCAACAGCATCAGCAGCAGGAGTAGCAACAAAAAAACAACAGCATCATCAGCACCACCATAGTCATCGTCAACTTAATCTGCCCTACATCAGTATCATATTTTAGCCTGGTTCCCTGGCCCACAATGCTACTGTGCAAAGCATTGTGGGCCATGGAACCAGGCTATATCATATTTATCATTTAATTTATCTTTATAGTCATTGTCATCATCATCCTAATCTTTCTCTAACGCATCGCCGTCATCACCATTATCATCATCATCATCATCATCATCATCATCATCATCATCATAATCATATCATCATCATCATCATATTTTATCTACCGCATCACCATCATTACCATTATCATCGTCATCATCATCATCACCACCACCACCGTCATCGTCGTCGTTGTCTTCATCTTCGTCATCGTCATAATCATCATGATCATCGTCGTCCAGGCATCAAACACAAATAACCACTACCTTATCAAAACAACAGAATGAATATAACAGCTGCTTAAACGTTACACGGTTTTATTGACACTCAAGCACCCCTTATTTGACATCTTGGATCCGCTTCTAGTGTAGGTATCTGATACCCGTAGACATTTAGTTGTTGCACAGTTTATATATATTGTATGCCCATCTCTCAACATCAAACGAAGAAAATGAACAGCGTCTTCATGTTTTTAACAAATAAAGTGTTGTATTGCAACGTAGCGTAGCTTAAAGCTACACAGTATATATATCAATCGATTTCTTCATTGTAGGTGTGTCCTTATTTGTAACTTCATGTTCACCAGCTCATGTCGAAATCGGGTATTTAAGAGAGCAAATATAGCGCAGGAAATCATACATTGTCCATCTGCTATCTTCAACGCGTGCCCGTCGCTGAGTGGGCACTGATTACATTCAGTTTGCTGAAAACTTGGAGCCGGAGCTGAGGTCGAATGGTGGCGTACCGTAACCACCAGTATTGAAGCCGAGGCCGATAGCGATTAGCAGACTGACTGTCATTAGACCGAGAGTGAAGGTGTCTCCTGCGTCCCATCACAGCACACATCATCTGATGTCTACAGATCCTGGAAGTCGGAAGTCCGCGGGGCGGATTCAAAGCTTAGATATCACGGGACGCAACCATAATCCCGGTTATCGACGCGAAGGTCGAGGCCTACATTCGACAGAATACCGAAGGGTGACAAGACGTCGGGCGGTGTGTGCAGCGCAGGGGTCATAATATGATGGGTGTGGCCCTCAAGAGATCGTTTTCCAGTAGCGGATGTAGCCAACACCACCTAGATGTCGTCCGGGCCCCCCACTTCACCGCCGCAGCGAAAGCTACAGAGCGAAAGCGACAACTACCAACATACGATCAACAGAGACCACTACATAGCACCGCAGCAGCACCAGATCAACCAACACACTCATCTAGAACAGTCCAGACTCTATTGTGCCCATCGCTTCAGGGATTCTCCTTTCGTGTTCGTTGGCGGAAGGACTATACAACTTAGAACTACACACACACACACACACACACACGCAGAAAAGCATTTAACATGGTTAAGTGCTGCTACATCAACTGATGATATTTTGCTTACGAATTTTAGTACCACATTTCGGAGAGATAGACCATCCGACAATCATGGAGGAATTATTGTTTACGTAAATAATAATTTAAATGCCACTAGACGTAATGATCTTGAACTACCCAATATTGAGTTCATATGGATGGAAATACGTTCACATAATAAGAAAATACTATTTGGAACATTCTATAGACCTCCAAATTCAAATCTATAGGATTAGCCATCGAAACAATTATATCTGACATAATCATAGCAGGTGATTTTAATCTTGATATGAAAAAACCGCAAACCGCAAATAAAATAACAGACATATCAAATCAATATAGCCTTACTCAACCTATAAGAGAACAAACACATTTTACTGAACATTCCAACTCAATAATCGACTTACTGCTACTCTCAAACCCAGGAAACGTTACTGTATGTGGCGTCGGAGAACCTTTTATAAATCAAAACGTAAGATATCATTGCCCTATTTACTGTTGTTATAAATACTCTAAACCGAAATATAATGCATACAAATGTACAATATGGCAATATGACAGAGGCGACTACGAATCTCTTTGACGAAATGCAGCTGACGTTAACTGGGACTCGTGTTTTCATACCGACATTGACATATACGCAGACAATATATCTAATAAAATACTTAATCTAGCTGATGAAACGATTCCGGAAAAAAAATATCACTGTTAGACCTTCAGATCCGCAGTGGTTACATAATGACAATCGAAAAGCAATGAGAAAACGGAAGAAACTGGAAGACAAAGTCAAACAGATGAATAACGAGGGACACTGGGAAGAATACAGACGAATTAGAAACAAAGTTACAACTATGATATGAAATGCAAGAGAAAATCACTTTGTAAAACTAGCTGACAAATTACATTCAAACATACTTTCTCCTTCTGATTGGTGGAAAACATTGAAATATTTTATAAGTCCAAACAATCGTTCGTCATCTATTCCTCCGTTAAATCATAATGGCAATACATACACAGACAACAAAGACAAGGCGAATTTATTAAAAAAATAAATCAAAACGCAGTCTAATTTGAATGACATTAACAAGCCACTTCCAGTTTTTGATTTTGATCCTAGAAGGCCAACGCTAAGCAGGATTACCATAACACCGATTGAAGTCAAATCTGTTTTGCAAACCTTAAAGCTAGGCAAGGCAGTAGGGCCCGATAATATTATCAACAGAGTACTTAAAGAACTAGCTTCCGAATTAGCTTCGCCATTATCAACTCTCTTTAATAGGTCTCTGGCTATTAGCAAAATTCCTTCTCAGTGGAAGTTAGCCTATGTATGTGCGGTTCTTAAGAAAAATGACCCCTCAGAATTAGCCAACTATCGACCTATTTCACTCCTCAGTACACTAGACAAAGTTATGGAAAATAATATCCACAAACATGTTTTTAATTGTTTTCTCTCAAATAAAGTCATAACTGCTCTCCAATTGGGTTTCGTTCCTAAAGATTCCACGGATAATCAATTAGTTGATATATATAATACGTTCTGCAAAGCTCTTGATGATGGCAAAGAAATTCGAGTAGTTTTTTGTGATATTTCTAAAGCTTTTGATAGAGTTTGGCATAAAGGATTGATGTTTAAATTTCAGACAGTTGGTATAACGGGCTCTCTTCTACTGTGGTTTTCGGACTACCTTCAAAATCGCAAACAAAGCGTTATACTACCTGGTGAAATCTCTGATAGTCGAAACATAAATGCTGGAGTGCCTCAGGGATCTATACTGGGACCACTGTTATTTTTTGTTTACATTAATGACATTGTTGAAAATATTAACTCAACTATTAAATTATTTGCCGATGATACAAGTCTTTACGTTATAGTTGACTCTCCAAATATCGCTGCAAACATAACAAATAATGACCTGCTAACAATACATGATTGGGCGGACAAATGGTTGATAGATTTTAATCCCAACAAAACAGAAGCACTCCTAATCTCCAGGAAAATAAACAAACCATTGCATCCGCCTCTAATGATGAACGCTGTTATTATTGCAGAAGTCGAAATACATAAACATTTAGGTCTCACACTTTCAAGTAATGGTACATGGAATCACCACATAGATGCTATTAAAGAAAAGGCATGGCAACGCGTAAATGTAATGAGAACATTAAAATTTAAGTAAGACAGAAATTCTCTGGAAAAAAATTACTTTACATGTATTCGTCCGACTTTTGAATATGCCGGCGTCGTATGGGATAACTGTACTAAAGCGCAAGAGCTTGAATTAGAAAAAAAAAATATGAGGCTGCCGGAATTGTGACAGGAACAACCAAACTTGTATCCCTAGTAGCCCTTAACCGCGAAACGGGATGGGAATCTTTGAAAGCTAGAAGACGAAAGCATAGGCTTATATTATAGTATAAAATGAATGCAAACTTAAATCCTGCCTTTTTGTCATCCCTTGTCCCAGATAACGTTTGAAACCTCGTTAACTACAATTTAAGAAACGCTGGAAACGCAAGAATAGTCCACTGTAATTCAAAGCTTTATGCCAATTCCTTTCTCCCATCTACAATCCGTGAATGGAACGAACTTCCCCCATCGGCGAGAAATTCCGAGTCTATTAGTGTCTTCAAATCTAGATTGGATAGTAATAGGACTACTGTTCAACAATACTACTTTACTGGTAATCGAAAGGCCCACATTCTCCTCACACGCCTTCGCACTCACTGCAGCAGCTTAAATCAGCATTTATTTTCAAAAAACATAGTAGAAAGTCCACTGTGTGTATGTAGATCCTTAAAAGACACGAATCATTTCCTATTGCACTGTCCACTATATACTCCCCAGAGAATAGTAATGAATAATGAATTACTACACTTGACCGACGAAATAACACTAGACACCCTACTTTTTGGTGACGAAACACTTTCTCTAGACGTAAACACACAAGTTTTCAAAATAGTCCAAAAATATATACTCAATACGAAACGGTTCCTGTAAATTGCATACACTTAACTTAATTTGAATAAATTAAATTTGCTATACAGTATGCCAATCTGAAAATTCGCTATCGTGCTCCCTACAAGCTAAATCTGCCGCTATAACAATTAGATACATCAGTATGGGAATAAGGGCCTATATGTTTGATGATGATCGTCGCACACACACACACACACACACACACACTCCACTCTCTCTCTCTCTCTCTCTCTCTCTCTCTCTCCTAACATTTCTATATTTCTTGTAATTATACATTAAACACTTAACTAGCCATTTGATTTCATGTACTATGCTATCACGAATAATGTAAACTTGTTGCGACAAGATCAAGGAGACAGATATATTCAAGCGTTTTGCTTTCTTCTGGATTCTAATTCACTGTTAACTATTATATAGTTGTATGTCTATATAACACAAACTGTATAGAATGTAAATAAACTAGTGTTTAAACCAAAGCATTAACTGTACAGACATCGACCAGTGCACATCGTACCTTTACACAGGTAACAGTAATCTTTAAAGAAAAAACATTACGTGGTCCCGCCTTAATTCCATTAAGCGATGGGAAAGCGTATATTAGCTGGATGTTATAACGTTTATTTCGACAACTTCGACAACAAAACATAAAACAATAATGCCTATTTAGTTACAATGCTACAACATACCAATAAATAGCCGTGGTCTAGAGCTTAAAAGTGCAAGGCTGTGGTTCAAATCCCGTTCCTGGCAACTATTTGTTTTATCACATATGCTAAAGCCGTATATGTATCGATGTTACCTGTACTGAAGCTAAATACAAATGTGAAATTTTACGCATCGATTTATGCTTATATACCGAATTTTGGAGTGTTCGTCGATTTGAAACAACTTCACACGTGACTCATTCATATTCATGACTTATTATCAGTTAAAATAGGGACTGTTTAGCTTTAAAATAATCAATATTTATTGCTTGTTTTCTGTGGTTTAAAATCGTTTAAAATGACGTCTTAACGGTAACCGTTCCATCTAGAACGTGGCTTACACTTCCAATGACCTGTTTTCCACTGACCGTTCCAAGGCGGTAACCCTATTGTCAACCATTATTTCTTTGTGATGTCACATACCTACACTCTTATTTATCTAGTAATTGTTTCTATGAGCAGGTTTAGTTGACTGTGCTACTTGAATGCTACTTTTCATGTCGACTTTTATATCTACTTTTTATAGTTGAATATGTTTCCGTTTTAAACTAGGCAGAGTTCTAATATAATCTTGAATATTAAATAAAAACTTGATAAAAATAATCAACACATGACCTGAATTATGACGTGAATTGATAAATACGCCTTTTTATAAAGTGTGTATTTATTACTCAACGGTATCACTGACTAAATAATTGTGTTAGCATATCGAACTAAAATTTCATTTAAAAATCTCTAGAAATATGTGTTTTAATTTGTTACCTACTGTTTATGCAATGTCAAAGGTATTTAATATAATTGGGCACACTACTCAGCAATTTGTGAATTATTGTATTAATAATGAACTTTACCTCATTTCGAATCCCACAGTGACCTCGACGTGTAAGTGAGAAAGTGTCGATTCGTACGGATGGCGGGAGGTATACAGTACTGCTTCTTCCCATGAAGAAGTGGCAGGTCTGCATACACCATAAACGAACTCAGTTATATATAGCCTAAGATGTACTGAAAGTTATACTAAACGCCATTTAACCAACCATGTTTGGAACACTTTGCACCAACTCGATATGGTCCGTATATTTCACAAAT
>JAWPHD010020617.1:0-31114 GCA_037043455.1 Cyrtodaria siliqua | reverse complement strand
GGGATTACATTGTATATACTGTGGGACTGTGTCTGGGTGGTGGTGGTGGTGGTGGTGGTGGTGGTGGTGGTGGTGGGTGGGGGTGGGGGGGGGGGGGGGGGGGGGGGGGGGTAGGCTTGTGGTGGGCGAGGGGTAAGTGACCTATGTGAAGAAAACGTGGGTATTTTACGACGGCCGCGCCGTTGAATTCGTTCTAGTTCTCAAATGTTTTTATATATAAATTTCAAAAGCAGATCAGGGTTACGATAATAAAATGTTGTAAAAGTTTTTCAAAGTTTGTGGCAACGATAGCCCCGGCGGAATAGCGTTTTGGTTATATAAAGTTTACGAATATTGAAGTTCTCAATTCGATTACAGCGTCCAGAAAACTATTAAGTTGAGAAACTTAAACCTCATAAGAAATTGCTTGGGGAATCCCTATCTACTTAGGGCATGATTGACAATGGCACAGTTAAAATCGTCCCTCTTGTCATAATTTTTTATTATTATTTTTCCATTTTCAGTAGAGAGATGTAAATCTAGAAAAGAAGCGACAGTATCAGACATATTGGTTTCGTTGAGTTGAAGTTTTTATGATGTATAGTATTAAACCTAGTAGAATGTCAATGTTCAGTACGTCATCAGTACGTCATCATCTAGATACCGAGAGTGTTATTAAAGACTTCACGTCTCATGCCACAATTAATATTCCCGTAAGATTCAATTGTAACGTTTTTGTTCGTGGAATAAATATAATATAATATAATAAATCACCTTTATTAGTATTTATTAAAATCGTCATTGATCCAATAAATATCTCAATTTAAAACACAACTAACAACTGTTTACCTGGTTGAATTTATTTAAATCGCATGTGTAAGTGACCCCTACAAAAGCGACAAAATTCATACACTATCTAGCTGAATTTGTGGTGCTTCGGTCAAACACTTCTGAAATCTGAATGAAACCTCATAACAACTTAGGATTTTCTGTAGCATCATTCTTTACACTGCAGATGAATGCTAAAGCAAAGAAAATCATTTTTTCCAGTTAAAAAATGCCTAAAATGGAGAAAAAGGATAGAATTATTTTCTGTTTTCCTGTTGTCTCTAGGTCCATGATCTTTCCAGGTCCGTGAGCTTTCAGGGGAGATACTGGAGGCGTCAGACCTGAAGTCAGTCTGCATTCATCAGTATCTCATGAAAGGCTCAACATGAAACCTCTTTCATAGCAATACAAAACACATTTGCGACAAGAGGTCCACTGTTCGTACTCATATTTGAACGAAACTTTTATCTAACAAGAAAATAATTGCTTTACAAACTTCTTGGCAAGTCGAAATAATGTAATTGTCCAAATTGCCTTATTGAAAAACGTGTTAATATTGCTACAGGCCAAAACTGTAGTTCTTTTCTCTAGCCTAAGGTTTTGATTAAGTATTTTATAAGGTTGTGTGGTACGGTTGATACTATAGGTACCGCCGTGGAACGTACAGTGGCAAAAAGGAATCCATGATAGCGTATTCTCTGTCAAACTAGACAGCATTTGTATGATATATTAGCATATATATTAGCATATATATTAGCATAACACAACGATGATAATGTATATATAGAGGATCTTAAACTCGTTCCCATTTCATATAGGATTTATGAGACGAGTTGTGAATTATTTTAATTTTAACGAGCCTTTTGGCGAGTTAAAATTAAGAAATAGAACATCGTTTACTGTGAATTATCGTTTTAAGATATCACGGTTTGGAGTTCAATTGTAAACAATAATTTCACGAGCCCGAAGTGCGAGTGAAATTATTATTCGGGCTCGTGAAATTATTCTTTACAATTGAACGACAAACCGTGATATATTATAGATAATTCACCGTAAACGATGTTCTATTTCTATTCTAATACCCCTAAATTGTGAAAATAACGCACACATCTGAAATCTTTCGCATTGCTTTGCTTACTCTCCTAACGTTGCATACGTTACAATGCACAATGCGCAATGCGCAATGCTTATTCTCCTAACGTTGCAGAAGTTACAGTGATATATCGTTCAATATAACGAGATATTTTAAACTAGGCTATATAGTGCGGGTGTATTTGAATTAAAAATAATTCATAACGAGTTCCATAAATCTCATATGGAATGGGAACTAGTTTAAAATCCTTTTTATCACATAACATTGCAATCAAATTAGTATAAACAAATCAGATGAACATAGAACCGCCACGACGTCAGACACATTTTAGCGCCAAAACGTCATAAATGTGTGACGTCGTAATAACGTCGCGTCTCACACATAACGTTGCGTATAAAAGAGTTCGTGTTTTACCTCTTTACAAAACGGCAGTTTACGCCAACTTTTTAACAAACCAACAATAATGTTTTGTATAACGTGCGTTATTTTTATAAGCTGTCACAAATAATAAGTTTATGACTCAGATCTGGGTGAATTTGTAATAAATAAAATAGTTTCAGTTAATAAACTTGCGTAGTGTTACACGTTTTACTCTACCAATCAAAATCGTTCCAGGTTGTATTACACGTGTGTCATACTATATAAATATCACATCACATGGAGGGTGATAGAACATATTGTCAACCCGAGATTGGTAATGTCCACCGAGGCTTTAGCCGAGGTGGACATTACCACATCGAGGGTTGACAATATGTTCTATCACCCTCCATGGGATGTGATATTTATTTTATTATACCAAACATCAAAATTCATTTAATCAGCAATTATTTTTTATTAACAACAATAAAGAACTTGAAACAAATTTTTGACAAATATATATATATATATTTTAATTTCTTATTGTTACATGTGAACCTTATAAAATGTAAGTCCAGCTAGATCAGCCATAAATGTATATTTTCCATTCATATACCAAACATCAAAATTCATTTAATCAGCTCAAAAAAATAAATAACAACAATAAAGAACGTGAAACAACTTTCTGACAACAATTTTAGATTTTTTACGTTTGGTGCTTAATGAGTCCTTAGAACAATCCAGCCGAGAAAGATCCTCTTCTGAAATTGTTGCAAATCGCGACATTTCTTGTTCAATGTTGTTGTTTTGATAAATCTGACAGCAAAATGTCGTTTGGTAAATAATTGCAAGCGCTTAATGACGTCATTCACGCTTTTTAATAAGCGCTCACTGACATAGACTAGATTTTATACCATAGTTACCTCCCTTGAACTGGGAAACCACCGTTCTATTTTTAGCACTTGAGGAAACCACCGTTCTTTTTTTAGAAGCACGAGATAATGTTTCATGCCATGAAACATTACCATGAAACATTACCAATTGTTGACTGATCGGGAATGGGGAAATTACATAGAGAATTTTGAGTGAGGTATAATAAAATAGAATATTAAATGGGTGTTCGACACTGCTAACAAGGGACGTTATGTGATAAATGCATATAAGAAACAAAAACATATAACGCCACAAAGATGTACACATGGACTTGACAGATACCATAACAACAAGAGGATAAATCGTTTAGAGTACGACAAAACAGTTTGAATAAATACTGAAAAGGTGAAACATTAAACGTTAGCGTCCTTTTCTTTCCAGAATTGATATCATAAGATTACATGAAGTTGAAAAAAATTAAACCAAAGATGCTATGTCGTGGCTTCCTTTTCAAAAAATAATTGTTTTGATTGTAAGATTGTTTAAATATTCAGCTTGTTTTTGCGTTTTTCCATGGCATTATAGATATGTGCATTCTCGGAATAACAAATTGGAAAACAATGTTTATGAATTGATGTCAAGTATCTCAGTTTGTTCTGCATGGATGCCAAGTGCTTTTCTATCGAAGCAGATCTTCTCTACGAAGAAACCCGAACGAATGACATCTATTTCCATTTGAATTAATTCCTACACTCTTATTTTTAATTTAATGAAAATCCTATATACTTAAGTTGTTATATTGCGTAAATAAACTAAATTTCTCTTATTTTGCTATCATCAAGAGACACAATTTTGAAACAGATATGGTAGTATGCTCATTGCCGAATTTATCAACTTTGCTGAAGTCTGTTCCTGATATTTCTATATTCATTAAATGTATTGCGTTAATAAGCTGTGACTTGCTTATGCTGTCATAACCAATGGCAAAACAAAAACTACAAAACAGCCGGACGAGTTCAGCAATGAGAAATAAATAAGTGCCAACCATCCATCTTGTGTTGCCATCGTCTGATTATCTTAGATTACATAGATTGTACTAAGAACGAAAACAATAACGAGATAAAATCTACAAATCTTACTACCAAATACCATCCCCATCATCTGGTTCGACATGTTGCATACCACCTAACGTATACATTTAAAGACGTGTTTACGCTAACTGTTGGTCAAGCTGTATCGTTAAAGATGAATGACCACCCTTTTTTACGGTATTACCAATTAACAAATTTAACTCTTAAACATCATATGAACATCTGTTGATAGTCCCGGAGAGAAACATATATTTAAAACCGCTATGAAGTCGTATGTAAAAATAAGTATTATTTTATTTGCATGACGTAGATACTACTTTTACCACTGCGTGCCTGCACGGGGAAATGAGGTAAATCTGAATTGTACAACTATTGTCAGATAAATGATAAATACATTTACCTGTGGATTAATTTACCTGTTCAAAGTTTTCTACGTCATCAAATAAAATCTAATTTCGCTTTTCACAGATATTGCAATGTGTGAAACATGGCAGGGGAACTTTAATACAGTATTCGAATTAACAGCTTTATCTAATATGAGTAGAGTGTTAATTACACTCTGAAATTGTAAATATGTTGTCATTTAAAAGTACATATCAGTATGTACCAACAATAGCACTATCTTCTGGCTTGATACATTGAGTTCAGGCTCTGAGTATTGTTTAATCACCGTTAGGATATGTTGTCTGCTTTTTTATTTTGTCTTTTGACGATTATTTGTGATATGCAGACTCCATAGCCTCAACTCTCAACTAAATTCCATTTTGTTTATTTCGCCTATTGTTTTCTTCTTTAAGGCAAAGCATTTTATTAAAAACTGGGAGCGTACACTATTGGTCATGGAATTGTATGAAAATACCACATTGAAGGTTCCATTTTCATCATCATATGCATACCATCTTCAGGATAACTCAATGTTCGTAATATTGACATTTTATATATCGAGTTCTGCTCAAAACGGAGCTAGACGGCGTGAACGATTGCAATCATTTTTCACTACAGTTCATGAACAGACTCAATCAAACCGATAGTTATTATATTTTTCGTATTTGGTGATTTCCTAATTTCTCCTTGACCGTTTTGAAATACACGTATAAATTAGCAAGTTTGACATTGTATTGTGTCTATGTTCGTTGGTGTCTCGTCAAACAAAAAACGTAGAGTTGGAATTGTAAAAAAAAAAATAGAGAAAAAGGGAGTGCATCCACATGAAATGGCATTTGCGCATGTGTGATTAGTGTGTACGTTGACAAATGATGCGCGTAGTCCTTTTTTTCTGACCGACGTCGTTCTGGTTCAAAAACTATAATCTCATCTTCCAGAAATGACAGCCCGTGTATCATTCTGAATACATAGGTTCGCCAATTTAGACATTAAAATACGCATGCTGATAGTCGTCGTTTTTTGTTCGTAAAACCCCCAAAGAAAGCGTGCTATTAATAAGAATCAACGTTTTCTCTATATTATACGTGTTCAATACACCGGTCCAATATGCTTAATGTGTATGTGGTTGTAACACATGTTAAATGATGACCTACAAAGCCAGTACATAATAAAGATATAAGCTCCATATTCAAGAAGAAATTCAATTTCATTAAAATCAGATATTTTATTCCGTTTCCCTACTTAAGGAGGTTGGCTGGGCAAGGACGTAGTGATGAGATTTTTTTTTTAATTCATATGTAAAGCTTCTTTGATATAATTTAGATTCAAACTTATCAAAAAAAGGCTAGGTCACCACACTTTTTTCCCACTAGACGTCATTGAAAAAGGCACATATTTCTAACTTCAAAATTTCACTAAAAGGAGGAAAAATAGTCATTGAACATTTTCACAATTGTTTTCATAACATTATGTTTATTGAAAAACAACAATTAATTTTCAATTGCATATATACATATCTTTCAAATCATACAAAAACAATTGTAATCCTCATTCGTCTTTTTACTTTAAAAAGCAAACATATATGGACCGTACCCCACCCACTTTTGTTGTTACCGAAAAATTAATTCAAGATAAAAAATTATGTTCTAATGATCAGCTTTTTTTAAAACTTGTATATGGCAAGGTCCTATGACATTTCTTTCAAAACAAGTTAAAAAATATATAAGTCATCAGGCTTCTAATGATTTTTTATTAAAAATTCTTTAAATTACACCCATTTTGGAGTTATTTTGACATTTTCAATGTAAAATACTGTACACACAATAATGACATGGAGTTCGAAAATAAAATTAGCTCAGTATCTACTTGTAGATATGTATTCCACTACTGAAAAACAAAAATCTGATTTATTCTATAGCAAAAGGATAAATTCTACTCAGAGCTACCCATACCCCTATTTTGTTGACAACAAAAAATGATCACAAATGACGGAAAAAATATGAAAAAAAAAAATTGCTTAAAATTTGTTATGTTACCATCTTAAATCCTACATTATATCCATATCTACTAGAATGGAAAAAAATGAAACAATTATGTTGTCAAATAAAACTATGATTAAGAAAATAAAATGTTTAGACTTGAAGATGTCAAAACTTGCCCGGCCAACATCCTTGTGGTAGGGAAAGGAATAAAATATCTGATTTTAATACTTAATGTAGGGAAACGAAATAAAATATATTATTTTAATGAGATTGGAAGAAATGCAAATTATTTATCAAAAGGGACAAAGTTAATAAATATACATTTTAAAAAAACCGTCTAATTCTACCGAAAAATAGAAGTAAGCTAAATGTATAGCAAGCTGCTCGGCCAATTACGAAAGGAAATAACTAAGAGACATATTATCTGACTTATTAAAGGGACATTACTATGTAACATTCCAAAGGGACATTACTATGTAACATTCCAAAGGGTCATTACTATGTAACTTACCAAAGGGACATTTTTATGTAACGTACTGTCTTTAATTCTCATTGTTGAACTTATCCAAAATCGTAATCTCAATTTTGTTTTGTTTTCTTGATGGTTGTAATACACGGTGGTATTTGAACGACAGCAAGGCCATATATTACTGGTCTTCCAAAGACCTCCGACCTAAGTTTTCGAGCATAATGGTGACAACACTATCTGTCGAGCAATTACAGAAGTGTCCAACGAGCAACTCTCTTTTGCAACATCGATACAGTATTTGTTTTGGTCTTGGTATAAGATCTCCAGACAACTTAGAAATGCTCTAGAATAGACATGCATTTTGTTAGGGTTGTGAAAGCAAATTCGCATTATTCTGTTTAAGGTGACCTTATATTTCAGTTTGCACAACAGGTGACCTTATATTTCGGTTTGCACAACTAAGTGTCCTATTTACAGCTATTAATGTTCTTTAAATATGGTAACATTTCATGTCAGAAATTACTGTTTTTCTGGAACTCTATGGCTGTGAATGATATACTGAGAATGAAGCGGAGCTATGGACTGCATCACATAACATTTCTATAACATTTATGACAAACAGTTACATTCCACAACATCAAGAGCAGTAAAATAGCTAAACACCCGTTACAGTCATCACTTACTTCAACTTTATACTTATCTAAATGACCACAAACATAAAAATCGTTAAAACAGCGTTACATTCATCATTTACCACAAACTCCTAAATTGCAGTAAATGACACCCAAAGCACATGGTGTGTTTTCCAAACAATTCAGACAGTTCTATCAAGTAAATCTGTTTGGAAGGCGGAAAAAGCACGTCTGTGTTCCTGTCATGCTGCAGGGAACTGTCATGCTACAGGGAAGTATAAAAAGCGATTTTGTGTTTCTGTCGCGTTATATAAACGTTTTGTGATGTTTTAGAGACATTTTCTTTATAGAATTGATTAGAGTGTGTGAAGTGATTCTAAAAGACGGGTGAAGAACGCCTGTCGTATTTGTTTGTATGAAACGGTTCATTAATGGTAAATAATCAAAATAGTAAAAGTCAATGTACATATATTAAAACCCGACCAACAGTTTTACTAATAAATGTCTTACCCGTGAATATTAGATAAAGCATGATGGCAAAACTAAAATCGATTTTTCTTGTCAAAGACTGTGCTTCATTCATTACAACACTATATGACATTTCTGTCTGTGATCCTGAGGAAATTAAAAGTTGTAATTCCCTTGGGAAATAAATCCCTAGGCAAATCATAAGATTTTGCTACAATTTTAATTACATTGTTGTGACAGTTGCGGTGTATTCTTGCGCGAAGTTCGAACGTAAGGCAAAGTAGATCCCTAGTGAATCTAGACATATTCATTGAATTAAACGCACATTCTTGTAAATAAATGTAATTTATAAGTTAATCAACACTGTTTTCGTATTACGGAATATAATTCCCTCGGCCAGTTCACATATCTAGTAAAAATAAATCGTGCCTACGACGCTCGTTTTTTTACTAGATATGTGAACTGGCCTCGGGAATTATATCCCGTAATACGAAAACAGTGTTGATTTACTTCTATTTCTTTAGTCCCGCCATGTATAACCGACATTTACAGGTTGTTTTCATTTCTATATATATAATAACAAGTAACTGGCAATATGACAAAATAAATAAAAGTAACAAGAAACATCCGAAGAATTTAAAGGGTTATGGAGGAGAGTATTAATGATCGTAATACGAATAATAAAATCGTGACTATGAAATGATAACAGACACACTACATAAATACTCGATTAATGTTATCATAAGTTTGAAATGGTTGGCGAAAACAACTCAAACTGTACATGCTTACCCTATAATTCGAACTTTAGACAACATACTTAAGGAAATAAATCGAATCCAGCATAGCCACTGATAAAGAAAGATTTTCTTTAAATATATTCGTCAGATTCGATGATGTTGAAGCCGGTTTGAATTAATACTAGTCTTTTAAAAAAAAACATTCAGCCTGAAAACTACTCCTCGATGTTTTGGAATATTCCGAAATTACTCTGCGTATTCAAAGATTTCAAAAAAAATACTGTTCAAACCATTGAATCCACGACGACAGATAGTCACTTGCTTTATCGAGTTGTAAATGTAAGTCAGACGAATGAATATGGTAATGACTGCAAGTCCTACGATTGTTATGCGAATCTTTATTTATGGACGAATGCAGCTTGTTATTCTGGACCAGTTGTGTATATCTCTGATGCTAGATGTTGCTGCTGAAGATCTATAGAGGTATGAATAAAAGCCGAACAAGAGCAGAACAATATTAATCAGAAACCCTCATACGAAATAAACAACAATTACAAGGGAAAATAGAATCAAAGTATCCGACACCACAAACATAACATGTTCAACGCAAATCCGACATCAACGCAGCTCAGTTGGATCGTAACATTACGTGGTCTGAGTATTAACTTTCATACCCCATCCAACCCCTTCTCCATGAAGCGAACACGAGGTTGGCTGGGGTATGAAACAAAAAAAAACTAATTTCAGCTTAAAAAGTTTGCATATTGTAAAATTAAAACATTTAATAGGTAAATTTAAACAGGTTCTTGCACTTTTTCAGTAAAAATTGTTCTTAAACATGTTTTCTTTCAAAATATCCGTTATAAAGTCCTGATAATATTAGCTTTCCGATATCTTAACGGAATTAAGGCAGGACCACGTAATGAGTTAATTATTCGAGAAATAGGTAAATGTCCAATACTATTTGCGTCCGAGTCCATTCCTGAAGTGATATTACCACTTTTGCCCTTGTACTAATGCTCAACAATACCCACATCAGTTGTTGCAAAATGATTCATAATTTATCCAGATGTAGTACACATATTAGAATATTACTTTATTACAATTTCTCAAATTTAGAAATGTAAATTTTATGAATCTGTTTCCATCATTTTTAAAGGTTCTGATAATATCATCATGAAAGCGCACAAGTATATTTATTGAGGTACAGTACTGATATCTTCAATTTATATTTGGAGCATAAATGCACATTTTATAATTCATCAATAAACTTGTGAGTTTTATGAATCTGTCTTAAAAGGTTTGGTAATGGCAATAGTAACAGTAATGTCATAAATTTATATTCGTGCATAAATGCGCAGAAAATAATAATTTAAATAATGACTTTTATGAATCTGGTTCCATCTGTTTTAAAGGGTTTGTTATTAGCATCATGAAAGTATGCAAATACATTTATTGAAATATGGTATTGATATTTTAAATTAAAATTCGGGTATATTTCATGGCGGGGATTTCTTTATTTACACTGTCCCGTTTTAGTGGGCTGACAGTAGGGTAAGTGTGGGGTTTGGTGCACCATAGAACCTGGTTTAAATCCCCAGCGGCCTTATTTGCCACAGACCGTTCCAAGGCGGTAGCCCTATTGTCAACCCTTGTTATGTTTGTGACGTCCTAGGCCTTTATTCCTTATTAACATTCATGTTTGTCATTTTGCGTGTTTTTGGGTTTACTGTGTTCTGTGAAAGCTGCAGTATATGCCCTGGATGTATTTAAGCTTTAAATGTTGACTTCAGTACTCTTTGTTTGATATGTGAGCATATTGTGTGAACTACTGGCAACAATAGAACAAAGAAAATCCAACTAAAAAAATACCAAAATATTATAAACATAGATGCAAAGCTCTAACAGAAAATTGAGTATCATAGTCATCCCAAACATGTGTTTAAACATCACTTAATGGAATATTATTTTTTTTCTGAAGCTTCCATAACATATTCATACAGAACAAACATATACTCAGCAAAAATCAAAAGTATCCACTTTGTTTTCCAGTAAAATTTGAGACTGTAAGAAAGAACTAACAACTGTAGCATGATTTTCTTTTAATAACATCTTTGTTTGATGTTCACACAAAATTTCATCGAAATATACCGAATGCTTAAATGCTTAAAAAAATAAATCAAACTTTAAAAACATAGTTGTGAAAACGAAATTAACAAAACTTAAGAAATGTAAAGATTAGCCACAATAGCACAGATTTAGTAGTCTAAGCCCATTCAAATACACAGAATAATGTTCAAAACCTCTCCAATGTCTCATTTGTCCACTGTTACACCGAATACACTAAAAAATGCGAAGTCACATGCTTCTGACGTAACGACTGACGAAGCATCGAGCATATTTGGGACGTGGTGTACGTCAGGATGACCCTATCCAAAGTGTTCAGGACCTTTGCAGCAGCACTTGTCCGCGAATTGAACGCATTAGCTCCAAAATTCGTCAGTCGTTACGTCAGAAGCATGCGACGTCGCATTCTTGCGAGTATTCGGTGTAACGGTGGACCCACGAGATATTATCGAGGTTTTGAATATTTTTCTGTGTATTTGAATCGACTTAGACTACTGAATCTGTGCTATTGTCGTTACCTTTACATTTGTTAATTTTGTTTTCACACCTATATTTTTAAACTGTGATTTATTTTTTCATTATTCGGTATATTTCGATGAAATTTTGTGTGAACATCAAACAAAGATGTTTTTAAAAGAAAATCATGCTACAATTGTTAGTTCTTTCCGACTGTTTCAGATTTTGCAGGAAAACAAAGTGGATACTTATTTTTGCTGAGTATATATATATATATAAAAATGTTTACATATTGATATTATTTACTGATATCATGCAAAATGAGTATATTCATTTTCGATAAAAATGTAACTCACTACCTTTTTTCTAGACGAAAACTATTGTGTATATAGTATATTAGTCTAATTAAAGCAGGGTCCCAATTATCTGCTTGTTAATAAATGCAGACAATTCTCAAGTGTTTGCATCTGTGTGATAAAGATCGATTCAGAACGTTTCGGCACCAAACCATTTCGACACCTAGACGAATCGGCACCTAGACGTTTCGGCATCAAACCATTTCGGAATCTATTTTAATGTTTCGGCACCCATTTGTATTTGAGTATTATAATGAAGTAAAGAAGTTAAGAAATTAAAGCGGTAAAGGCCAAAATCAATCCGCAGCTCATGATTAGGATCTACACTGTTTGATAAAAAGACAAACAACCGTTAAAGTTAATGAAATTATGCAAAGATTAGTAAGATCATGTTAATTTGTCCGGGTAATACACACCTGTTTCTATTCAAATATCACGATCGTCTAATACTTCGAAAATTTGTAGGTGGTCATCCTCAGATATTGTCAATTTCGTATGTGGTTTGGAGCTGACTTCTAGAATATATATTACTGATAGCGCTGGAACAAGTGCTGTGTGTTGATTTAAAAGTGTGTTTTTCAGGGGTAGTTTGGGGAATTTTTGGTAATATTCCCCGCTTATAACAGACGTTCCTGCATTCCAAGTCGTTCCCCAAGCGTCCGTCTCATCATTTTCCAGCACATATGTTTTGGAATCCGCTCGAACTAAATAATAATCATAATCAGGATCGTCACACTTTACAGCAAAAACAGTTCCCTTGTTTACCAAATCAGAGATTGGAACAGTCACCTCAGGGCAAATATCATTTTGGCCGTCCAATGATTTTGCTGTTTCAGATACGATTGCCTGTGCTGTACCAATTATGTCCACGTTTGTAAAACCTGTTTGTTTCTCGGTCAGTTTGGTCACAGTACTTGAAAATTCTTTTTTGGCATTTGTTGGATTTTGTTTCTTGCAGTGTACTACTTGCAAAGTTATAGAAATCTTTTGCGTTTTATATTACAGTCCTTCCTCTCAAGATTGCCAAGTCCGCTTGTCGCTTTATAAACCCCCCAGCAGCGTCTTGGGGACCCTTTGCATGGCTTGTTTCATAAAGATTGCGGATAATGGTTTTGTATCCAAACTCGCGCACTGATGTACACAGATCGTTATAACAGTTTCTACTCTTATACTGCGTGGCACAGCCGTCACAAAATTCATGCATTACTTCAACGCTATAAGATATTGACCGAAGATACTCTGCAACTTCTTTCTGTACTCGATGTGTGAAATAATGGTCATGTTGCTCGCCTGCAGAAATAACAAAGAACTGTTCAGCGACTATCTCAGGTTTTTCTGCTGTACTAGTTACCCCATCAACTTCTAAAATAGCATGCCGATATAACAAAGTGACATGCAATGAAACTTCCGTCTTCTGAAAATAGCTCGACTGTATCTCTAGCTTTTCGTTACCATGGTTACATTGATAGTTTTCCGAGTAATCATGTATTGTAATGCAGTGATTTGCGGCGAGAGTCTCTATCAAGTTTGATAACTGCTGTTGTTGCCATTTTGCTCTAAACTGGTGTGCTGGAAATGTTTTTAGTAGTTTTATCATATGCTGAAACAAAACTCCGGGTTTTGTACTTCGTTTTGTTAGTAACAATTTACGAGTTGTCCCGTGCTTGGTTTTAACCTCTTTGTACTCAAAGGTTTCCCAGGTGACATCAGGCGCAGTCTCGTCAGTTGACAACTCCTGTTCATGAAACATAGTGTCCCGAATGCCACAGTTTTTACATTGTCGCTCAAGACAAATTTTACAGAATAATCCATCTTTGTCTGGTTTACACAATGTGTCCTTACACATATCATACATATTTTCATACATCCTACATTTGTCACTTGTCACATGCTTCTTTCTGAAATCCATACATGATTTGAATTAAGACTTTATCTGCAACAGAAAGTAGCACGATCCTTAGCCCTAGCTTCGCGAACGAAGTAAGGTTTACACCTTTCAAATGTTCTTTGAGAAACACGAATATCTGGATATTTCTCCTTAAAATCAGCGTATGCTTCAGTATGAGTTTTACGAAAGATGTAAACTGGGTGACTGGAATAACACATTACGCCAATACGTACGCGTTTCACATCATTTTTGTTTCCGGTTGGGTGAGAAATGTCTGGGGAATACCAGAAATCATACATAAGGTTTTTATCGGGATCGCTTAAACTAGTCTTTCTCAATTTTCGTTTGGTGTAGTTGAAACACGATGACTCAGAATGAGACACTTGTGTGTGGATTCGGTGCACTTTGGAATTGGTTCTAGCAGGTAATCCAAGTTTCTCCTCCAGTTTTAGCTTACACCTCTGTTTTTCACAGAGTCGCCGCATACATACGACATAATGGCATTAAACTCTGTTCGGAATTCGTCCGATCTCTTTCTTTTCTTTTTCGATAGGGAATCTCGTAGATCCATTATCACTGCATCCGTCAACTTCCGGTCATCGATGTCGTCTGGTGATGATACAATGTTCGACTTTATCAGGGACTGAACAGTTGGCGATTTGGAGCACTTGAGATATGCGGCAATGGTAGCGGCTCTTTTTGTTGGTGTTGAAGGGAGAGACTGTTTAAACATTTTTAGAGATCTTAATTTATTTTGTCTATTTGGAAACTTTGCGATGTCTATAGAAGTACTTGTACTGTTAGATTCCGCCTTTTTCAAACGCCAACGGCGTTGATATTCTGTAGCCTTTCTCGTTTTATCTTGTTTAACAGACATTTTAAGTTGTCTTGATGTGCGTTTCCTCAGCACTTCTTTCGAATTTGAGTATTCTGAAAATAAATTAAACTCTGATAAGTATTAAACGGCCACAAGACCGTAATGATATCCTTTGAAAGGCCGAAAGTTGTCGTCTGTAAGATTTTCGTACCCAAGTTTGTCTTCTGCTCTAATTTAACAACTCTTTGTTACACTTTCTTCTGCAGAATGTTTAATTTCTGGGTATCAAACAGCTTGGATCCTGATAAGACGCTGAGTTACTCGACATCTGATCGGGATCGAGGTTGTTTGCAAAAGTTACTTCGATTACGTTACTTACGATCCAGCCCTCCAAAGAAAAACAGACGCAAAAAACACAGATACTCTTAACACGCTGCAAAGAGTGTAGATCTAAGATCAGCTACTTCGTTCTCTGACGCGGCGTATATGGATCCTGTTTCTCATCATCATCTACATCATTACGAATTTGTTGCCACAAATGACAAATTATGCAGACGCTTATCAGACTGCGTTCACGACGATTTCGACAAACGATAAGCCGTGGTTACGATGTTACTAAATCTCGCCAGTTGACAACTCCGTTTGTTAATCCATTTAATCCTACGGTAACGTAAACAGGACTTAGGCGAACAGTGCAGACACAGATCAGATCTTCAGGAGCTCTCTGATCTGGGTCTGCACGGTGTGCTAAATCAATCAATAATCAGTTGTATACCAGTTTAAATACATTTGCAGAAAATCCCTCTTAACGCAAAATGTGTTCCAACAATGATTTGTTCGAGTTTATATGAAAAACATGGGGGCAAATGGGTTAAACAATATTTTGCTAGAAAAAGTAACAGAATTGTTTTAACTGTTGTATCATGTAAATTACGAGACTCCGGGTTTTTCTAATCATCAACAACATTTAACGAAATACCGGTAACTAAGTCGTGGCCACGAGATAAATAGCAAGAGTGTTCCACGGAGTGTGACAGACAGACAGAGAGAAAGAGACAGACAGACAGACAGACAGACGGACGGACGGACGGACATACGGACAGACAGACGGACGGGCGTCTGTCCGGACGGACGGACGGACGCACAGACCGACGGACGGACGGACGGACAGACGGAGCTAGACCGGGTACCATGGGCCCAATCTGGTGGAACGCAAAAGTTCCCTCAGGTAAACTATTGAGTAAGTTACTGTGCAGCATAGGAGTGGTGAAAGACACAGGGCTGGTATGTATTGAATGTTTTTCTTTATTTCTGAAACATTTAACTTGCTTCTAGTGAAAACTTGCTTCTGGTGAAAGACACAGGGCTGGTATGTATTGAATGTTTTTCTTTATTTCTGAAACATTTAACTTGCTTCAAATGAAAACCGCATGAAAATTGAAGGTAAGCTGGGCATGCTGCACTACTTTTTGTGAAGCACAGTTTGAAGTGTACTTTGGTCATTTTGACCTCAGAATTCAAAAAGAAGGTGTTTACTTTCAGTTTGGAAAATATTTTGTGAAAAAGAGCAGGTCAGCAAATCATCTAAGGCCCATTTTTGTGTTGCACTGGGCATGACTGATACTACATTGTGTGTGTTATATGGCCAGCATAGTAAGGACTGGATATTTTTAGGGTAGGTATTTATTAACAACCCTATGTAAAAATAATGGTGGTCTAGGTCCAGACACCTGACAAAGTGACCGCTATGTGTCCTCCTGTGATATCAGGTGATACATTACCTGTCCCTTTCCGTCCATTCTTTTTGAACCAGTCTGCCTTTTGTCGTCGTCTCTTTTCCTCCTTCTCGTCAATAGGCATTTTATCCTTTCATTTTCGGACTTGTTTGCTGCAATAATAAATATATTTACACGTACAATGTTATTTCGTAGATCTATTCGGGTTGGTATAAAATGGAAACACTCGATATTTTATACGCAGATATTTGCGTTAGATCTATATCGCATTTTTGCTAGTAGGCCCTAGATCTAATTAAAACATTTGGTTTTGCTAACTGTGTAGATATGTCAGACTCTGGATGTGCTACGCGGGATTTGATCAGATTCTGCATTGTCTGACGATCATAATAGTTTATCAGTATCTTATCAGGAACCGATACAAACAGTGTGTACCAAGATCTCACGTGCACACGTCTCACACCACAATTAATTTTCCATAGGGTCCCATTGTAATGTTTTTGTTCGTGGCATAGAGATAAAAAAGATTTTGCAACATGTATTTATGCTTAAATTCTTCATTGATCCAATATCTGCATGTTATTAACTTTTAACAAATATTTACCAGATTGAACTTTTTTTAATTTCATTTTTGCGTGACATCTATCAAAATTAAGACAAAAATACAATCCCGTGGAGATTAGACCCATGATGTGTAAAATGAGGCAGAATTAGCTAGAAATCTTATATCAACATGCATTTTTCTGTGATCTCTTCCTAAAATGCTGTAGATTTAGAACCTGGTAAAGATAAATCAATGTATCCTGTAAAATGTAGAAAAGCGAACTTGTTTTTTTTATCTACCTCCTTCATCTGTAGGGCACGAGTATTCAAGGGAGATAATAGTGGTGTGAGTCCTACACTAGCATGCTCTTAATCAGTGACGTTAACGCCATCGTTCGCGCCCTGTGGGACATTTTGCTAGACACCGTAAAATGTTTATAACTATGTAATAATTTGAGCAATTTCTATACAGACTACATTTTTCGACTCATGAGAAAAGATGCATTTTAATTCTGTAATCGAAAACAAGGCATGCCTTAAACAAGAAACGCTGTTTTTATCTTTTAAAAATCACTTTGTCTTGCTTTGACTTTTAACAGTTAACCCTATTATCTTTATTTCACCTTCACCTGTTTTTAAGACGTCTTTTACCCCTTTTATCTTACTCACACTGCACAGACGCGCACCTGCACATAATCTTCGAAAGAGGGTGTTGCAGTATCTATATATCTATCGATCGATCGATCGATCGACAGACAGACAGACAGACAGACAGACAGACAGACAGACAGACTGATAGATAGATAAGGCATAAATCTCAAACATAATTACAACGAACCACAACAATAAATTTCAGTTTTTTTTCACCTTTACGGAGCTGTTTACGGACATTTTGCAAGACATCGCAAATCAACAATATATTCCCATATGTAAAGAAAAGCTATAAAAAAGACATATATTCCGAATTCGCATGAAAGAAACATTTGTGTGCACAAATATTGTAAAAATACGTTATATTCAGAAAATATTGAATGTTCTTACCCATTCCGTGGTACGTCGATTTTCTTTAATCTCTACACGAGTTTGATATTGTTAAAAATCGATTTTTCCGATATTTTGTTTGATATATTTTGTTTTCCGGAAATGACGTCAAAAGTACGTTACTGAGTCCAGCTGCACGGGTAAATTGGGCATTGTTTGGCGCGTTTTCGATGTTAAGCAACCAATTTTGCAGCGAAACAGTGTAAGTCGGTGTGACATCTCTACAACGAAATATGTGTTTATCAAAATTATTTCGAGCCATTAAAATCTTCAACTGGTGCGTATAAAATAATAAAACCTACATAGTGCATTAGAGAATTTTTTCTTCTTTCTGATGATGTATAACATGTCATAATTTCTATGAAAACACTCGGCAGCTGTGCGATGTAAAATGAAAAGGTATCATGAAAATGAAAATAGCTCCAACTTATGACGTGACGTCGTTATACTTTTCTTGTTCTTATTGTGCCAAATGATTTCCAATGTACCAAGTGTTTTATTTTAAATATAAATATAACAATAATATGATTATAATTACTCTTCAAACAGATTACTGGAGAAAGGAAATGTTAAATCATGTATTCGTGCATTTTATGTAAAAGATATGCATTTGTATATTTTCAACTATGCATATATACTGGAAAAAAAAAATACATATAACGTTATACATTTGAAGATAAGAGCGTGACATTACAAACATAAACGGTTTGGCAATAATGAAACCACTTTGGAACAGCCAGTGATAAAAAGGCCGCTGGGATTTTAAACCGGGTTCTAGGGTGCAGCAGCTAACCTCTCTGTTTCCCTTTTGACACTCCAATAAAACGGTGACAGTGTAAATAAGGTAATCCTCTTGAAGGTAGTCTCTTACAAAATAGGTAGCATTACTAGACGCTATTATCTGTATATATATGATCATGTATATTATTAGTTATTAGGATTCTTGACAGGGGACATGGGCTCACATTCCCTGCCTGGAAATTATATTCACACGAGCCGTTATGCTAGATATTAGAATCCTAATAACGAATTTGTCATACTTCAAAGTTGTAACCATTTATTTAAGACATAACAGCCAAAACACGATTTCATTTTTATTTCGCCAGTTTCCCCGTAACGTGCCTCTAACTAGACGTTATTTATTTCCGTGACGTCATCGCTCTTACGTCTATAAATTTGGCGGATTTTGTATTTTATCACTATGTTAATGTTTTTGATGTGTAAAATTGCAAAACAAAATACCCTCATGATTATTTCAGACTTTTACACACAATGGAAAGCGCAGAAAAGCGATAGGAACGAAATAATCGGCGGTTTCCAAAACGAATAGGCAACGTTATCGTCGCCATTTTGTTTTTGTGTATTTGAGTAATGGGGTACCTACGGGGAATTCGTCATATGTTCACGTCACGAGACGACGGCACATTGACCAATGAAATCCTGAGAATTTTCTTTGCAGTATGACAAATGATTATAACAACTGGACCAGGACTCCAAAATAATAATTAGTTTAAGAGTACGACACACAGATATGAGACAAACTTCAAACGTTCCCTTCCTTTTCAGGATTTAAAGCAATAACGTTACATGCCGATGGGAAAAAACACTAAAACTCATATAACCAGATATTTTGAATGTCGGTTTCCAAGGAATATTGTGTTTGTATGCTCGTTTATAGTAAAATTGTTTTTATTTATTTTCATGACATTAAAGGTATGTGCATTTTCGGAAAAACAAATTGGTAAACAATTTTATGACTCTGAATCTCGTGATCAGCTGTTTTACTTCGGTTGTCATTAGGCCAGACACCTGACCTCGTCCGTCGGATGGGGACGTAAACTTGGCGTTGCCGTATTCCGGAATCTATCATCCGAGCACGTTCAGAGCAACCTATTCAATAGTAACGGTAGGGCAGGGTTCATGGATTAACGGATTGCTATGTATCCTTTTCCTCCTCTGCGGCGGATCAAAATGTATTGATGAACAAATTCAATTCTGAATTTACAAGGTTTTTTTCTATCAAAGCAGTGTTTTTCTATAAAGATACCCTGTTAAAATACTGTTTTCCTTCAAACAATTTGATCTAATTTGTGATTTCGTGAAAATCTCAAATAATTAAGTTGTTGTGTTGTGTAAATAAAAATGCACTCGCTTAGTTTTACATCATTAAGAGACATAATTATGAAACGAATGGCTATACTCAATGTTGAATTAATTAAGTTTGGTAAATGTCGGAAACCATTGCGTTAACAAGCTTTAATGTGCTTATTGTTGTCATAACAACAGGCAAAAACTACAAAACAACCGGACATGTTCAACAATGAGAAATAATTTAGTGCCAAACATCCAGCTTGTGTCGCCACCGTCTTTAAAACCAACTACTTCTGCTTGTCTACGGTTGCTTGTATTGTACAATGAAGTAAATCAATAGCGGGATTAAATCTACAACTCTACCAAACAACACCATCATCATCTAAAAAAAATTATTTTGAAGTTAATTTCATCATATTTTATGCTGTAAATAATGCAATTATTATTAGATAAGAAATAAGGTTTTATAACCACGTTGAGAAGTCGGTGGTAATCAGTACACTCCAGATCTGATCTGGGTTGTTATCTGATTTTTTTATACTATTTTTTAAGGTTTCAGTAGCCGTTGCGATTCTCTAACTCACATATTAATATTTCTATTTTAAGTACTTTTTAGACAACATGTCAAGATTAGCACCGGCCGCTCAGTTTTTACTGTGTATAAATGTGTGTGATAACAATATTTTTAGAAAATGATTTTATAAATTAAAACAGTGATATATGTGTATGCATTGACTACTGGACCTACTGCTGTGGCTTTTTGTGAGTCTTATGACACGGCTGTGGCAGTCGGTTCAGATGCTCAATATTTTAACATTGTGAACAGTCATATGTGTATTGGTATTGTATAGTCTCTTGTAATTCTAAAAAGAATGGCATAGTTGTATTTTATGATTTGTTGTATTGTAGATAATAGTGTACTGTGATGAGACTTAAATAAACTAGTAAACTCTAATTTGACATGTTCTTTTATTTAATACCATCTATATGATATGTCAAAGATATGCTTATGCTAACTGTAGGGCAAGCTGTATATTTAATACAAAACGTGTATTCTTATCATTAACAGGTGTATTGACATACAATGAAAAAAAGAAAATAAGTTCAGCAAGTCCTTAAGTACATTTAGCTTAAAGAAATTGAATGCTATTTTATAATGTGAAGTATTATATTTATATTAAGTATTATATTTAACATTTGCATGACATATGGTGATCATCTTTTTGCTAATTAGTTGTGATACAATGTAAGTATCAGAGTTATCTCCTATTTTGTTAAACGTCAATAAATAACAGTTCTGGGTTTCAAGTTATAAAAAACCTTGTCATTATAATGCAATAACGAACCAAAGTTTTAAAAAATTGAAATTACTTCCTTTTACATTGAAATAAGAACGAAGTTATAATATCTGTAAAGTAGGTAGATTAAAACATTTTGTTATTTTTCTGCGCAGATATACACAATGCCCTACATATATCTGCTAATTACGTTAATTGTTTTGTTAATAACCTCTGCCACGCATAGCCTAGAATATGCGCAAATGAATTTGCCATACAATTTACTTGCTAAACTTATTTTTATCAGTATATATCTATAGATGTTGAATTTCTTCATCTTTTACCAGTTTCTGCGCACAATATGACCTACTTATGCGTCGACGTGCCGTAAAACACCATTCATTCATTCTATAGATGTTGAGCAGAGTGTTAATCATGCTATACAGTGATATCTGTATGTATCTATACAGCGATATCTGTATGTATCTATACAGCGATATCTGTATGTATCTATACAGTGATATCTGTATGTATCTTTTTAGACATTTTGCTTAAAAAAAAAAAACGCTTGAAGATATTGTCATTTAAAATTACAAACTAGCATGTAGCAACATTAGACTTATTCTCAGGTTTTATACTGTGTGTTTTAGAAATACACGCATATACATTACGCGTGTGACATTGTCTTGGGTAAATACTCTTTGATGACCGTTGGTGACAGTTTTGTCGAAAAACAAACAAGAATTGTACTGTATTGTTGGAATTAGTTGGGTTTTTTTAACCAGTAGACTGGTTTACAAAAACGCCATTTTCAGCAAGTGAAATGGTAACCTTTCAACATTACAAAATATGTGTTTATACCATTCAAGTTTTTCAGACGAGTTCTCTAGGTATTCAAGTTGTAAAGCATGCTTATTGCCACTTACACGAGTCACAGTCTGTTAACCATAGACAGATATAAAACCCATATAAGAGTCAGCTGCCTTCGGCAGCTGAATAAATGTATGCCTGTCACGTTTGTAACGCCGCCTTATTCTAGCGTTAAACCAGGCATGCCTGTAATAAGCGCATAATGGAAAACATATTATCCATCATGAGTTTATCCATGTGAGATAGGGAAATCGCACCCGAGGGGTTAACCAGGGACGAGGCTCTGCCAAGTTCCTGGATGCAATTCTGATTTTCTTATAATCTCAAATGAGGGGAAATCCTATCTCGCATGTCTGAACATGTGAGCAATTATGTTCTTTTCGTCATATGTGTTGTTTGCATTATTTATTTTATTGCATGAATGATTAAGGTTTACCCATCGTGACACAGGACAATCTGACAATCCTTTAAGTTATATTTGAATATTGATTTAGTCCTTCTCGTGGTACCAGCATTCCTGTCACTGTGCATTGATGATAAAGACTGCAATCAATGATTTGTGCAACTGTATCTGTACTCTAGAACAATAAAGATTGTAATCTATATAAATCGATGAAATCAATATTGAGATTTATATCAACTTTGTGTTTGAACATTTTATATAGCCAGATTAAAAGACAATGTGTTACTCAAAGCACAACTTAAAGGGATTGTAGCTACACAACCAACCAATCATTATTATTTAGAAGTAAAAAATACTTGGGAAAAGTTGAAAGAATTATTAAAATCGGATGATAAACAAAGAAGATATGACCATTTTAAGGTTTATGGGAGCCGCCATTTTGAGAACTATGACGTCATAGTTCTAAATTACCATATATGGCATACCGATAAATATCATTCAAAGCAAAGAAAATCACAGCAAACGAATGCAAAATCCTTTCATGGTCATATAATGAACTATTACCCTATACATATTTGTATACAGTTGCTGTATTTTTCCACCTGCAACTCAGTAAATTATAATATTCATATATATTCCATATATGGTGATTCAGAACTATGATGTCATAGTTCTCAAAATGGCGGCTTGCATATCAGTTTCTACAGACATAACCTGTTTGTTTATCATCTGATTTTGTTGTTTTTCTCAAAAACTATAGGCAAAAAAATGTTTAATCTATAAAACGAACAAAACCGTTATAAATGTAGATGCAGAAGTCTAATAGGAAACTGAGCATTCACAGTCATCCAAAACACGCGTTTAAACATCACTTACATGGAATGTTTTACATCGGTTGTCTTTAGGCAAGACACCTACCCTGACTTCGTCGTTCTGATGGGGACGTAAACTGGCGGTCCCGTATAACGGAATCATCCGAGCATGTTAGATAACGATAACAATATATTCAATAGTAAAAATAGGGCAGGGTTCACGAATTCCTGGGGCGGCTCAAAATGTGTTGACTAACACAAATTCAATTCAATTCAGTTCAACATTCAATCAAAGCACAGCTTCTCCATACAGATACCTATTAAAAGACTTTATTCTTTCATACACTCTTAATTGATTTGCGATTTGGGGGTAAATATCATGTAATTAAGTTATTATATTCCATACATTCAGGCACTTAGTTTTAAATCACGAAGAGATATAATTATGAAACGCATGGTGTTATTCTCATTGTTGAATAGCCCATTTTATTCCGATATTTGCCGAAAGATCACGGATAATAACGAGTTATCTCCGAGCAGCCAAATACGTCGACCAGGCACGTTAAATATTCATTGTACGGTGTCCTGTTAGGGCCAACTTACCATCGCATCTTACCTAGGTCTAGCATTGACCTAGGTCTTACCATCGACTATGGCATCTTACCATCGACCATCGTATCTTACCATCGCATCTTTCCATCGACCATCGCATCTTACCATCGACGATGGTCGATGGTAAGATGCGATGGTAACATGACCCTAACAGGACACCGTATCATTGTAACGGTGCCCAATGTGAATTAAAAACAATACAAACATGTTATTACATGTCAGACTATAACTTGAACGCACGACTGATATTTTATTAATGTGTTTGGTACCTGCAAGTGTGACCTTGACCTTTGAGATACGGCCATGATTCTTGTGCTAGAAAAGATTTTCTAGTACCGAAGTTAATCGAAGACGTGAAAAAATAACTTCGGCGATAGAAAAATGGGGAAATCATCTTCTTGAAATAATGTGCCTCTGCGCCATGTGACTGAAATTCCGAACATTGTAAGCAAATGGCAAATGTCGCAAACCATTGCGTTAACAACCTGTAATGTGCTTATTATTGTCATAACCAAAGGCAACAAAACAGCCGGACGAGTTCAACAATGAGAAAAAAATTAGTGCCAAACATCCAACTTGTGGTCCCATCGCCTTTTGTCAACATTTCTTCACCTTCTTTAAGAGAGTTTATATACAATGAACTAAATCGATAAGGGGATTAAATCTTGTTTGTTTATTTGTCTGTATGGTGTTTTGCGTCATTTTCAACACATGTAAAGTTATATATGACGTTCGATTTTTTATGGTGGAGGCAGACCACCCACTTTTCCTGGGTAGAACCAGTACTGTACACCCCCGCTACATTTTCCATAAGAATCGACTCTTCTCACTTACAAGTCGAGCTCGTACACCCCCTGCTATATTTTCCGTAAGAATCGACTCTTCTCACTTACAAGTCGAGCTCGTACACCCCCTGCTATATTTTCCGTAAGAATCGACTCTTCTCACTTACAAGTCGAGCTCGTACACCCCCTGCTATATTTTCCGTAAGAATCGACTCTTCTCACTTACAAGTCGAGCTCGTCACCCCCTGCTATATTTTCCGTAAGAATCGACTCTTCCTCACTTACAAGTCGAGCTCCCAGTGGAATTGAATCCCGCAGCAGTGAGAGGCGAAGGTTTACAACGCAAAGTCCATAAAGTCGTCAACTATTCGTCCACGAAAATCTACAAATATTACTACCAAGCATCAGCACCGTCATAGACATGCATATGTAAACTGTAGTTCAAGCTGTATAATCAATAAAAAAAACTGTATTTTGTTGACATATATCTATGCATTATCCACACTATACAGTGATATCAGTGGTATCAGTTTGTCTCTTTCTAGATATTTTGCTAAAAATAAAGAAAGAAATTGAAGATGTTGTCATTTAACTGTATAATACTGGCATGTACCAAAATTAGCACTATTCATAATTTTGATAAAGCATCATCAAACTAAACTGATCAATCAGTGACCAGAATTTTTGACACAGCTCTCCATTCTGGTATGTGAAAAACTCGATCTTTATCCTAGATGTTCAACCAAGTTTACTATTAAAGTTAAGGTATTTACAGAGTGATTGTTTTAAAACCCTGCATATGTCATGCACATTTATGCAAATTGATTCAATATATGTATCTTTCAAATTTGAATCTTGAAAATTATCATATTTTAGTCTGCCAAAGATTTTTATTTTACTCCAGAACCTAAAGATAAGAACCGAATCTAACATGACGGTTCATATACTCAGTGATGATTGGCTATTGGGGAGTATTTAAAAAAGCAATATTATTAGTTATTACATGGGCTCACATTCCCTGCCTCGAAATTATATTTACCCGAGCCGTTAGGCGAGGGGGAATATATATTTCCAGGCAGGGAATTTGAGCCGATGTTCCCTGTCAAGAATCCTAATAACGAATGTGTCATACTTCAAAGTTGTAATCATTTTTTCAAGACAAAATAACATCCAAAAACACGATTTCATTTTTATTGCGCCAATTTCGTGACGTCATCGCTCTAACGTCGTTAAATTTGGCGGATTTTTTAATAAAATAAATTTATTTTATCACTATGTTGATGTTTTATTATCTGTAAAATTGCCAAAAAAAATACACTTACGATTATTTCAGACTTTTACACACTGTTGAAAGCGCAGAAAAGCGATAGGAAGGAAACAATCGGCGGTTTCCAAATTGAATCGGCACAACGTTATCGTCGCCATTTTGTTTAGTGTATTTGTGTAATGGGGTACCTACGGGGAATTCGTCCTAAGTTCACGTCTCGAGACGTATACATTGGCTCATGTCTACGGCTCATTGACCAATGAAATCCTCAGAATTTTCTTTGCAGTATGACAAAAGCCTCTAACGTCACTTCCTTCAACCGTTAGAATGTCATTTTAAACGATTTTCAACGTCTGAAAACATCCAAAACAACGATTAGGCAACGTTACGTTCAAACAACAAATTGAACTTGTTCGAAACGCGATAAAGCTGTATATTTTCTTCGTTTAGTACTGAGAGATGGACGTCCAGAATTATGTGTACTATGTTCAATCTCTCGAAAATGTGCGTATAAAATACATAAAAATCCATGTCAGATAAAAAATAAAATATTTCCAGCGGTTTTATAAATCAGATCAAAACCTGGTGGTTTGATCTGGGACAATAAAAAACCGCTGGAAATGTTTTATAAGGCCAAATAAAATTATACCTGAGTTTACTGTAACCCGACCGACCCTCTGAAAACACCCCCGACTCATTTTATTTTTATTGAAAAAAAAAAAAAAAAAATGTTGTTTTTTTTTAGTTTTTTTTTAGTTTTTTTTAATAATTAGGTTCACGCTATCACGGCCTTTTGGGAAACAATAACACATACACAATTTCATATTGTTATCTATTGTAGTTTTTAGAATACCATATTTTCCCATTCATCAAAGCTCATCGCCACCTTAAATTAACTTCGCCAAAAAATAAAAAAATAAAATAAAATGCCTACCTACCTACCCAATTTTTTTCAGCAATGTTACAGTAAACACAGGTATAATTTTATTTGGCCTAAGTAACACACATTTTATCACCCAGTGAAAATAAAGTAAAATCTCAACATTTCGGCAATGGAAAATTATGAATTCTCAGGTTGTATACAATAAATATTAGAAATACACGCATACACATTAGCAGAAGAAGCAGGGGCTTTTATGTCCTCGTCATAGGTCAATTGGAGTCGAAACCATCCCCAATTAACCGTACATAGTTTCATACATAATTAATTCATAATAGGTCATAAATGACAGTTACGTTCAATGGCAAGAACAATGATTCGGCATATTTATCACATAACGTCCCTTGTTAGCAGTGTCGAACACCCATTTAATATTCTATTGTATGACACACGTGTTATACAACCTGGAACGATTTTGATTGGTTGAGTTTAACCTGTAACACTACGCAAGTTTATTAACTGAAACTATTTTATTTATTACAAATTCACCCAGATCTGAGTCATAAACTTATTATTTGTGACAGCTTATAAAAATAATGCACGTTATACAAAACATTGTTGTTGGTTTCTTAAAATGTTGGCGTAAACTGCTATTTTGTAAAGAGACGCAACGTTATGTGTGAGACGCGACGTGACGTCACATATTGTATGACGTTTTGGCGCTAAAGTGTGTCTGACGTCGTGGCGGTTCTATATCCATCTGAATTAATTTTTACTAATTTTATTGCAATGTTTTGTGATATAAAGGATCTTAAACTCGTTCCCATTCCATATAAGATTTATGAAACTCGTTATGAATTATTTTTAATTTTAACTCGCCAAAAGGCTCGTTAAAATTAAAATAATTCATAACTCGTCTCATAAATCTTATATGAAATGGGAACTCGTTTAAGATCCTCTATATATTATATAACAAATGAGTAATTATTAAAATGTATATGATTACAACTTCAACCCATTTTATAATACACACAAATGTATAATGTGTGTGTGTATGTGTTTGTGTGTGTGCGTGTGTGTGTGCGCGTGTGTGTGTGTGGCATTGTGTCGACATAATCTATATATATTGAGAAGAATGTTAATCAAGCTATATACAGTGATATCAGAATGTATCTGTCTAGACATTTCGCTAAAAATACAGAAAAATCTTGAATATATTGTCATATAAAAATACATACATGTACTAGAATTTACCAAAATTAGCACTATTCTCAGCTTTTAGACACTAAGTTTTGAAATACACGTATATAAATTAGCAGATATGACAATGTCTTGTGTAAATATTTTTTGATGACCGTTGATGACAGTTTTGTTGAAAAACAACTAAGAAATGTATTGTTAGAATACAATTTGTTTTAAATAAAAAACAACAGAAAAAGTGAGTACAGCTGTGTGATATGAATTTTATCTCGACCCTATGGTGAGATGGAAATATCTAGCCCCGGTAAAATGACGGATATCCTTGTCCGGTATGCAAGAAATATATATATATATGCTTTCCTCGTGTGAGATAACTCTATCTTACATGGCATGTGACTCTTACATGAAACGTCATGTGAGATTTTGGTGTACGTTAATTTACCAAATGACATCTCACAAATGATGCGCGTAATCCGGTGCAGATAATAAATTATTTCAGATCGAGTGGTGCTGTTTTGATCAGGACGGGGATCAGTCTGGCTCAAATACTGGCGCCGAGAAGAGATTTCCTTTTCACGCATATATAAACACATAATATGGATTATTTTTCTACAATGTTCTACGACTGACTCCGACATTACTGTATTAGATCAGTATTTAAGGTTCAGTCTTTGAAATAATGTATTAATATCACAGAATAAAATACATCACATAGGGGAAACTCTATCTCACAGGTCTGGAAATGGGAAACAATATTTTTCAGCAAATGTCTAAATCGATACTATCATTATCTAGCCTCGAGTCCAATCAAAACATTCATACAAGATATTACCATCTGCGCCAGATACCAATGAACGATGCTAATTTCTCCCAGTTCTAGTCATGTGATATTATAAGAATCTTTCATGGGTATCCGGTGAAGATAGGGATTTCCAACCCGAGGTATACGTGTTTTTATCGGAAACGAGGCTTTGCCGAGGCTCCGATTAAAACACTTATACCGAGGGTTGGAATTCCCCATCTGAACCGAACACCCATGATAGATTCTTTTTCTTGCATATCAGAGAAATATTGTGCGTTGACGCCGCCAGCTATTGGCGTTTTGCATGTTTTCCTGCATACCGGATGTTGGCGCGCGTGAATTTTATCTCGACCCTAGGGTGAGATGGAAATATCTAGCCCCGGTAAAATGACGGATATCCTTGTCCGGTATGCAAGAAATATATATATATATATGTTTTCCTCATGTGAGATGACTCTATCTTATATGGCATGTGACTCTTACATGAAACGTCATGGCATCACTTTGATGATATCGCCTTGTTCTAACTTAAAATCAAATACAGTCGTTTAAATATGCCTGTACTAAGCGCATAATGGGAGAAAAATAATCCATCTGTGAGATAGGGAAATCTCATCCTCGCGATCATTATTGCAATCAGGAACTTGGCAGAGCCTCGTCCCTGGTTACAATTCTGACCCTCGGGTGAGATTTTTCTATCTCACATGGATACTCATGATGGATTCTTATAATCGCAAATGAGGGAAAACCCTATCTCTATCTCACATATCTAAAAATGTGAGCAATTAAACGTGTTTTAGTCGTCAATGTTGTTTGCACCATTTATCTTTATTGGCCATCGCTGATACAGGACAATTGAGGCTTACTTGATGCTTTATTTGAATATTGATTTATTCCATCTCATGGTACCAGCATTCCTGTCACTGTGCAGTTCGGATAAAGACTAGAATCATTGATTTGTGCAATTGTCGTTGCTCTGGGATAATATATATATTAAACTCTATATAAATCGATGAAATCAAGATTGATCTTTGTAACAGCTCGGTGTTTATAGGTTGTATTGACAAATACAAATATCAAGGTACAGCAGATGATTTATTTCTAAAACAAACTACTATAATTCAGATGTCAAGATTGTAAGCTATACTGGTGTTCTTTTTTCTTTTGACTGACCGTCGTTTCGCATCCATTCAACTATAACATCTTCTTCCAGAAATGACCGTCCGTGTATTATTTGAAATACATATACATATATTTGCAGATTTAGGGATTAAAAAACGCACGCCGATGGTCATTTATTGTTCGTAAAAAAACAAACAATGCATGTTATTAATAACACGCCTACCAAACGCTCTCATGGTGCGCTGACGTCTGCACCGTTAGAGGAGTATCCGGTGCTGCCGTTGAGCGGCCCTTTTTGATGTAAACAAAGTATGTTGTCACGTTTATTTGCGTATAATTTCTTTTCAACGCGTTTAATCAAAAATCAAAGGCATTCGTTCAACGCTTCTGTGAAGGGTCTTAATCCACACCAAATATCCCAACTGAAAGTGCAGTAGCTTTTTAGAACACATATCCTAACTGAAAGTGCAGTAATTTTTTTTTGATTTTACGTTTCGCTTTGACAAACCATGAAATAAAAGTGTATGCACACATAAATAAAAGTGGTATTTTTCATTGATAAAATGCTTCGAAGAAGAATGAATGAATGAATGAATGGTGTTTTACGGCACGTCGACACATAAATAGGTCATATTGTGCGCAAAAATTGATGAAAAATGAAGAATTAATTAAAAATTAATGTAAATATATAAAGATAAAATTATTAAAAAATAAGTGATGAAAAGGTTAATATAAACTATGTATGTAAATAAACAAATGCACGTCAACGGGTATATAAACAAGTAAATATATATAAGAACACATTATAATGATTTATATAGTCTGATCTCTTTTAGGAAATCTAAAACAAGACTAAAATCTACAGTATCAAATAACTCTTTCATAGTATTAACATTGTAGTACCTTTGACGCATAGGATCAAAGTCTACACATTCCAGCAATATGTGTTTGACCGTTAAAGGTGCAAAGCATGGTATACATTCTGGTAATTGCTCACCTTGTAATACATATGAATGAGTATAACGTGTATGCCCTATTCTGCACCGGGCTTCGAAGAAGAAGACAACAACGGCTGCGTTAGGATGTTGACAATAGCTAGGCTATTCGTTTTGTTTTGTTTTCCTTTTTTTCGAAAC
>JAWPHD010020616.1:0-31121 GCA_037043455.1 Cyrtodaria siliqua | reverse complement strand
TATGTTGCAACCTTCCCCGCCACCCACCCCGCCTCTCACCCCATCCCCCCCCCCCCCCCCCCCCAACACTTGAAACTTTTTTTTTTTTTTACATATTTCTTTGTTGGTTTATTCAATTCTTACACATATATGTTGCCCCCTGCCCCCAACCCACTCCCGCCTCTCCCGCCTCTCTCCCCCACACCCCACCCGCACTTGAAACTTTTTTTTTTACATACTTCTGTGTTGCTTTTGTCAATTCTTACACATATATGTTGCACCCTCCCCCCGCCCCCAACTCACTCCCGCCTCTCCTCCCCACTCCCCCCACCCCCCACCCCATCCATGCCTCTCACCACTCCCCACTTGAATTTTTTATTTATTTTTTACATATTTCTTTGTTGCTTTAGTCAATTCTTACACATGTTGCCCTCCCCCCCACACACACACTCAAACTCGATTTTTTTTTTTTTTTTTTTCTTCATATTTTTGTGTTGTTTTGGTGAATTATTACATAGCTTCTTACACATATAATATTATGTTGCCCTCACCACCCCCACTCCCCCCCACCTCTCTCCCACCCCCACCCCGCACCCCACTCAAAACTCGATTTTTTTTTATTTTTTATTTTTTTTACATATTTCTGTGTAGTTTTGGTCAATTCTTACATATATTTATGTTGTGCTCCCAACCCCACCCCACATCGTTGTAGCCTTGTTTTCTGATGGTATATACTAGCTATAAATTTACTATTCTCCGAAAAATCGAATAGTCGAGCTGCGCTGTTCTCCGACAGCTCTTGTTCAACACCTGCTAACATCAGAAAAGACAACTCTTGTCATGTGACTGTAATGCGCATGCGTGGTACTACAAACAAGATCGTCTTTTTCGAGTCTTATTTCGGACTAGAAACTTGTTCCCACTAATAATTCTCATGAATTCTTTAGTGAAATAACACTTTAAATATTTCATACACATGTTATCATTCATCACGAAAGAACTTTTAGCTTTTTTAGGCTAATTTACTCATTTTTCAGAATTGTTCAAATTTGACCTTGACATTGTCACGAGAAGTCATGTAGGCCATCTAACGCGAGTACTCATTTGTTTACATAGCAAAGATGACGTGTTTAACACCAACTTGTGAAAATAGTAGCACATATTTAAAAGAAAAAGGGAAAGAAACATTCATTCGACACATTACTTTGTAAATAAAGATCTGCATGACTTCATTGCATGGGAAAAACAATATTTATCAGCTAGGTTGCTTTTTTCAGAAAAATTGATAAAAAGGCTTATTCATTTTGGCAATTGTTGGACACAAAAAATATTTTTTTTGCATGTGGGGTGGTTCATAAACTTACTTTTTTTTCCTCAATGGACTATTTTGATGATACTATTTAGAAAATACTAATCAGTTTCCCAATATTTTCTAATTTGAAAAATGCGTTTGCATTGCTACTTAAAAACCAGTTCATTTCAGTGTTTCGCCTATAAGAATATGGGAGATGGAAGTCCCTTCGAGGTATTTTTTAAACATGTGACACGATCATGAACATATTTAAATAAAAGTGAAGCCGTTTTCTTTCAACTATGTACGTTATTAAGGGTGAAATATTATAATAAATTTTAATAGTTTAAATATCAATGTTCTCCAGAAGTGGATGGGACACCGTTCACTTATATACCGAGTGCAGACTTTGCATCTTTGCAACCCTCTTGTCAATTTCTTTTTAATATATTTCACTTTCAAAAAGGACTTAAAATCAGATATGTGCATTTTTAGCTCTACCGTCGTCCGTCCGTCTGTCTGTCCGTCCGTCTGTCCGTCCGTTAACTTTTATTTGTAGCGACTACTCCTCTGAAACTACTGGATGGATATTCATAAAACTTTACAGAAATGTTGCCCATGAAGTCTAGTTGATCCTAGCAAAAATTCATGTTGATGTGAAATCCAAGATGGCCGCCAAAGCTTAAAATAGATTTTTTAAATTCAAGTTTGTAGCGACTACTTCTTGAAAACTATAAGTGATATTGATATGGGACTTTTTCTAAAATGATCAGCATGACATGATGTTGGTCCTTGTCGAAAATCATTTTGATTTGACGTTAAACATGGCTGCCAGCGGCCATCTTTGTTTACATAGAGTTATATAGTAAAAACTTGTAGCGACTACTCCTCTGAAACTACTTGGCGGATTTTCATGAAACTTTACAGGAATGTTGCTCTTAATGTCTAATTGATCCTAGCAAAATTTCAGATCGGCCAGAAATTCAAGATGGCCGCCACGGCTAAAAATAAATTTTCAAAATACAAGTTTGTAGCGACTACTTCTTGAAAACTATAAGTGATATTGATATGGGACTTTTTCTAAAATGATCAGCATGACATGATGTTGGTCCTTATCAAAAATCGTTTTGATTCGACGTTAAATGTGGCTGCCAGTGGCCATCTTTGTTTACATAGAGTTATATAGTAAAAACTTGTAGCGACTACTCCTCTGAAACTACTTGGCGGATTTTCATGAAACTTTACAGGAATGTTGCTCTTAATGTCTTATTGATCCTAGCAAAATTTCAGATCGGCCAGAATTTCAAGATGGCTGCCACAGTTAAAAATAGATTTTTAAAAAATAAGTTTGTAGCGACTACTCCTTGAAAACTATAAGTGATATTGATATGGGACTTTTCTAAAATGATCAGCATGACATGATGGTTATCCGAGTTGAACATTATTTTGATTCGACGTTAAACATGGCTGCCAGTGGCCATCTTTGTTTACATAGAGTTATATAATGAAAACTTGTAGCGACTACTCCTCTGAAACTACTTTACGGATTTTCATAAAACTTCACAGGAATGTTGCTCTTGATGTCTTATTGATCCTAGCAAAATTTCAGGTCGGCCGGAAAATCAAGATGGCCGCCACGGCTAAAAATAGATTTAAAAAAAATAAGATTGTAGCGACGACTTCTTGAAAACTTTAAGAGATATTGATATGGGACTTTTCTAAAATGATCAGCATGACATGATGGTTATCCGAGTTGAACATTATTTTGATTCGACGTTAAACATGGCTGCCAGTGGCCATCTTTGTTTACATAGAGTTATATAATGAAAACTTGTAGCGACTACTCCTCTGAAAGTACTTGACGGATATTCATGAAACTTCACAGAAATGTTGCTCTTGATGTCTAATTGATCCTAGCAAAATTTCAGGTCGGCCGGAAATTCAAGATGGCCGCCACGGCTAAAAATAGATTTTCAAAAATCAAGTTTGTAGTCACTACTTCCTGAAATCAAAATCAATCAGTAGAGCTTCAAGGTCATTGACCTCTTGTTATTTTAGTCAAATGAATTTATTTTGCTCTGACATGCTACATTTTTAGCTCTACTGATCAGAGATCAGCAGAGCTTATGCCGTGGTGCGGCGTCCGTCGTCCGTCCGTCTGTCTGTCTGTCCGTCCGTCTGTCCGTCCGTCCGTTAACTTTTTTTTTGTAGCGACTACTCCTCTGAAACTACTGAATAGATTTTCATGAAACTTTACAGAAATGTTGCCCATGAAGTCTAGTTGATCCTAGCAAAAATTCATGTAGATGTGAAATCCAAGATGGCCGCCAAATCTAAAAATAGGTTTTTAAAAAACAAGTTTGTAGCGACTACTTCTTGAAAACTCTAAGGGATATTGCTATGGGACTTTTTCTAAAATGATCAGCATGACATGATGTTGGTCCTTGTCGAAAATCGTTTTGATTCGACGTTAAACATGGCTGCCAGCGGCCATCTTTGTTTACATAGAGTTATATAATGAAAACTTGTAGCGACTACTCCTTTGAAACTACTTGACGGATTTTCATGAAACTTCACAGGAATGTTGCTCTTGATGTCTAATTAATCCTAGCAAAATTTCAGGTCGGCTGGAAATTCAAGATGGCCGCCACGGCTAAAAATAGATTTTTAAAAAATAAGTTTGTAGCGACTACTTCTTGAAAACTATAAGAGATATTGATATGGGACTTTTTCTAAAATGATCAGCATGATATGATGTTGGTCCTTGTCGAAAATCGTTTTGATTCGACGTTAAACATGGCTGCCAGCGGCCATCTTTGTTTACATAGAGTTATATAATGAAAACTTGTAGCGACTACTCCTCTGAAACTACTTGACGGATTTTCATGAAACTTCACAGGAATGTTGCTCTTGATGTCTAATTGATCCTAGCAAAATTTCAGGTTGGCCGGAAATTCAAGATGGCCTCCACGGCTAAAAATAGATTTTTAAAAAATAAGTTTGTAGCGACTACTTCTTGAAAACTATAAGAGATATTGATATGGGACTTTTTCTAAAATTATCAGCATGACATGATGGTTATCCGAGTCGAACATTATTTTGATTCGACGTTAAACATGGCTGCCAGTGGCCATCTTTGTTTACATAGAGTTATATAATGATAACTTGTAGCGACTACTCCTCTGAAAATACTTGACGGATTTTCATGAAACTTCACACGAATGTTGCTCTTGATGTCTAATTGATCCTTGCAAAATTTCAGGTCGGCCGGAAATTCAAGATGGCCGCCATGGCTAAAAATAGATTTTCAAAATACAAATTTGTAGCGACTACTTCTTGAAAACTATAAGTGATATTGATATGGGACTTTTTCTAAAATGATCAGCATGACATGATGGTTATTCAAGTCGAACATTATTTTGATTCGACGTTAAACATGGCTGCCAGTGGCCATGTATGTTTACATAAGAGTTATATAATGATAACTTGTAGCGACTACTCCTCTGAAACTACTTGACGGATTTTCATGAAACTTCACACGAATGTTGCTCTTGATGTCTAATTGATCTTAGCAAAATTTCAGGTCGGCCAGAAATTCAAGATGGCCGCCATGGCTAAAAATAGATTTTTAAAAAATAAGTTTGTAGCGACTACTTCTTGAAAACTATAAGAGATATTGATATGGGACTTTTTCTAAAATGATCAGCATGACATGATGGTTATCCGAGTCGAACATTATTTTGATTCAATGTTAAACATGGCTGTCAGTGGCCATCTTTGTTTACATAGAGTTATATAATGAAAACTTGTAGCGACTGCTCCTCTGAAACTACTTGACGGATTTTCATGAAACTTCACAGGAATGTTGCTCTTGATGTCTAATTGATCCTAGCAAAATTTCAGGTCGGCCGGAAATTCAAGATGGCCACCACGGCTAAAAATAGATTTTCAAAAAACCAGTTTGTAGCGACTACTTCCTGAAATCAAAATCAATCAGTAGAGCTTCAAGGTCATTGACCTCTTGTTTTAAAATATTGTCCTGGTTGTATAAAGAGCCAATAACCAAACAAACATATTAAGCAAAGTATTACAAAAGTATTAAAACACTGTGTTTGACCTATTTTTGGAACATGTCGAGAGAAAAAAATAAAAAAATAAAAAAAATAAAAATCCCTACCTACCTACCCTATTTTTTTTTCCAATGTTACCTGAACCACACATATTATTTTGTTTGGCCTTGTTTACATAAGCTACCGTAGACCGCAATGCACTCAACAGTTACACCAAAACGATTTGGGATAGGTATTTGGGAGTATTCCCAGAATCCTTAATATTTTATGACGACAGAGTAACTGTATCTGCAGCTCTCTATATGTGTACCAAAGAAACACAACACAAACTATAGACTTGTTTTATGCTAGTCAACTTAAAGTCTTTAATTCTGGTGTTATATATGATTTGAAACACTGGTATTGAGGTGAGGTGGTATTGAGGTGAGGTCTTACAAAAAAAAAACAATCCTACCTACCGACTCCCGATTTTTTAGGCATGTAACAGGAAACAAACCTTTTTTTTTTAGGCCTTAAAGGGATACATGGCAATCTTGATTTTTTAAAACCCACGGCGTCCCGTTATTTGTTCAATCATTAATATTAATTATAGGAATAGTTAAAAATACTTTTTATGCCCCCGAAAAATTTATTTTCGGGCATATAGTAATCGCACCGTCCGTCCGTCCGGATTCTGTCCGTCCGTCATTCCGAAGTTCGTGTCCGGACCGTAACTTCACAACCCCTGCAGGGAATTTTAAATAACTTGGCACAAGTGATCACCATAACAAGACAATGTGTCCCCCGCAAAACCCAGGTCAGTACCTCAAAGGTCAAGGTCACACTTTAAGTTCATAAGTCAAAAACAGGTACGCAATTTCGTGTTCGGACCGTAACGTCACAACCCCTGCAGGGAATTTTAAATAACTTGGCACAAGTGATCACCATAACAAGACGATGTGTCCCCCGCAAAACCCAGGTCCGTACCTCAAAGGTCAAGGTCACACTTGAAGTTTATAGGTCAAAAACACGTACGCAATTTCATGTCCGGAACGTAACGTCACAACCCGTGCAGGGATTTTAAATAACTTGGCACAAGTGATCACCATAACAAGATGATGTGTCGCGCGCAAAACCCAGATCCGTACCTCAAAGGTCAAGGTTACACTTGAAGTTTATAGGTCAAAAACAGGTACGTAATTTCGTGTCCGGACCGTAACGTCACAACCCCTGCAGGGATTTTTAAATTACTTGGCACAAGTGATCACCATACAAGACGATGTGTCACGCGCAAAACCCAGGTCTGTACCTCAAAGGTCAAGGTCACACTTGCAGTTCATAGGTCAAAAACAGGTTTGCGATTTTGTAGGTCTTCACGGTCAAGGTCACACTTGGAGGTTAAAAGTCAAATTGTGTCCGGTCAATAACTCTGGCATTCATCGAGGGATTTTCAAATAACATGGCACAAGTGCTCACCACAACAAGACGATGTGTCGCGCACAAAATCCAGGTCTGTGGCCCCAAGGTCAAGGTCACATTTAGAGGTCAAAGGACACTTCGGGGGCATTTATCACTTACAGTGATATTTCTTGTTTTCAGCTCTACTGGCCGAAGGCCAGCAGAGCTTATGGGATGCTGAGTTGTCCGTCCGTCCGTCAAAGGTCAAATCGTGTCCGGTCAATAACTTTTGCATTCCTGGACGAATTTTCAAATAACTTGGTACAAGTGCTCACCACAACCAAATGAGGTGTCTTGCACAAATCCAGGTCCATGGCTCCAAGGTCAAGGTCATACTTAGAGGTCAAAGGACACTTCGGGGGCATTTATCACTTACAGTGATATTTCTTGTTTTTAGCTCTACTGGCCGAAGTTAACTTTTGTCTTGTTAAGACTATAGGGCTTTTATTTTTCATCCAATCTTTACCAAACTTTAACAGGTTGTTAATACCAATGAAAGCTCGGACATGTTCGAAAACCAGCCAGATCGGACCAGTAACAGTGGAGTTATGCTCCTTGATTTAGTTCAAAATGCTATATTGCTATATTTTGCCTCGTAAAGACGATAGGGCCTTTTATTTTTCATTCTATCTTTACCAAACTTTAATACATTGTTAATATCAATGAAAGCTCGGACAAGTTCGAAAACCAGCCATATCGGACTAGTAACAGCAGAGTTATGGCCCTTGATTTAGTTAAAAATGCTATATTTTGCCTCGTTATGACGATAGGGGCTTTATTGTTCAACCTATCTTTACCAAACATTATCAGATTGTTAATGTAGTTGAAAGCTCGAAGAAGTTCGAAAACCATCCATATTGGACCAGTACCAGCGGAGTTATGGCATTTGATTTAGTTAAAAATACTATAGTTTGCCTTGTTAAGACGATAGAGGCTTCATTGTTCATCCAATCTTTACCAAACTTTATCAGATTGTTAATATCAAGGAAAGCTCGGACAAGTTCAAAAATCATTCATATCGGATCAGTAACAGCGGAGTTGTGGCCCTTGATTTAGTTCAAATGCTATATTTTGCCTCGTTAAGACGATAGGGGCTTCATTGTTCATCCGATCTTTACCAAACTTTATCAGATTGTTAATGTCGTTGAAAGCTCGATCGAGTTCCAAAACCAGCCAGATCGATTCAGTAACAGCGGAGTTATGGCCCTTGATTTTGTTAAAAATGCTATGATTTGCCTTGTCATAAGATAGGGTCTTCATTTTGCATCTGATCTTTGCCAAACTTTACCAGATTTTATGATTTTCCTTTTTTATATATTTTTTTTTTATTTTTTTTTTATTTTTTTTTTATTTTTTATTTTTTTAAAGCAATTATTATTCGATTTTTTTTTTTATAATTTTTTTTTTTAAGCTCTATGTTGTACCAGTCGAACCAGTTATAGAGTAGTTGTGGCTCTTGATTTAGTTAAAAATACTATATTTTGCCTCGTTGATATGGTAGGGCCTTCATTTTTCATCTGATCTTTACCAAACTTTACCAGATTCTTTAGTTATGGCCCTTGATTTAGTTAAAAACCTGTTTTTTGCCTGAAACTTTCAAAAAAAACGTAAATGGCAGTCACTCGCTTCATTGATGTTATTAGAGCCATGTTAGCCAGTAGAGCTTCCACAGGCCCTCTTGGGCCTCTTGTTTGTATATTACTAACTGTTGATTGTATTGCACCTATAATATATTTAAAACTATGATAAAATAAGAGAAAATAAAAACTCTAAATTTTATTTAAGGATATGCAAGCAAGCAGGTTAAAATGATTAATAAATCGTATCGTTCGTTTTAATGCTCGATAACAGTTTAAAGAGTGTCTTTTTTTCCTTTAAGACTTTGATGTGACTGCAGTTGGATATGTTTGGAAATGCGGTAATATTTTTGTGTTGATTATTCATGCTTTATTAATAATTATTTTCATATTCAAGACCCATAAATATGTATTTACAATTTCAGAGCTTGTAAAAGCATACCTCCCAACCATTCTCAGTACTGGGAAAAGGTTTCTGATATGGTGAGGACCAAGATGTCTGATGACTGTAAAGAAATGTACTATAAGGAAAAACAGAAACCGCCGTCTGCTCGCAAAAGTAAACAGAAAGAAGCTAATGGTACATAACATGGCTGTTCATTGATCGTTTAAGTTCCTTTTTCCACTGTTTGTTAATTTAAACAATATTTTATTCAAGTACTGAATGGGATTGGACAACAGGCAATGCCTATGTAAGACCTCTCCCGTGTAAGACCTCTCCACTGTTTGTTGCCTAAAATCCTAAAATTCTCCCCATGTTCAGGGATTTGCAGTATAATTTCACAGGTTTCTGACAGTCTGTGTTTCATGCTTAGCTCATCTGACCTGACGTGACCTCCAAAAATGCATCAGTCATTAACTTTTTCTTAAATGTCTTTGTCTCTTAAACTGCTCTGCTGATTTTAATCTGACTTTTACAGGGATGGTCCTTAGATTAGTACATTTCAGAGCTATACAAATTAGATAACAAGATGACCACCATTACTAAAAATCAGTCAAAACTTTAAAATGTCCCACTGAACAGATTAAGACAGTTTTTGTTCAGAAATGGTTGCTAGGCACTAGACTAGCCAAGTTGTACAAAAAGTTTGACTTTTGAGTACCTTAGGCTATCATGAAGTCTGTCTGGGATATTCAAATTTGTATGTATAGAGTCATTAGAGAAAACACTTTTCAAAAAGCATTGGACATATTTTGACAGTTGTTATAAACAACTGATCAGTATACCCTGACTATCTGATAAGAGCTTCAGTTCCATTTGATTCGCAAAAGTGCTTGTATGTCTCTTTTGGAGGTCCCGGTTGTGATCCCCGGTGTTGTCACATTCTGGATTTTCAAAGGCACTCTGTCAGCACCTTATTCGGGCAGGTACTGTGAAAATATGCCATCCTTCGGAAGTGATGTAAAGCCATCTGTCAGGTGGACAGGGAGAGGCAAACCCTGTGCATGTTTAAGATCTCACTGAACTTCTGTGTTATCTGTGATACAAAAAGCCCTTAAACCCTTGAATTGTGCAGTATTGGTACAAAGAATGAAAGAAAGAAAAAGGCCAAAGGAGCATCCATTAATTGCAGATATATTGCAAAAAAAGGAAATGACATGGAAAATACTATATCTTGTATAATTAAATCTAATATTGAATTGACAGAAACAACTTCTTGATAAAAATTTAAAACAAACAGCATTTATGTTCAAATATAATATTACAAGAGGTTGTAACTCTGAATGAGTTGTAAACTCTGAGAGGACTTGTCCCGACAATAAATACCACTACAATAACTTCTTGCGGAATTCACTGTCTGTGGCCATTTTAGCCAAACTTTTGGCTGAATTGTTTCTGAAGTTGTTTTTTTATTCTTTATTAGTGAAGCCCAAGGTGACATCACTGACGGCCAATGTGGGGACGTTGAAGAGGAAGCAGCAGTTACGTGACATGCTGGACCAACATAATGCTGACTACCAAGATGACATCTTTGACTCGACACCTTACAGACAAACCAGAAAGAGAAAGGTAGGCCGATTCATCAGGCCTTGAATTCACCAACCATTTTTGCGAATATTCTTAGACTTAAGCCCAAGTATGCAAGTTTCAATCACAAATATTTCTAAAAGTTTAAAGGATAAATTTTCATAACAAGCTGCAATTTATAAATATGATAAAAACAAATCAATTGCAACTTCATACTATTGCTTGTCTTTGAAGGTCATTGGTATATTTGTGAACGAAATTTGAGTACTTGAGCTTAAGTCTAAGAATAGTTTGAAAAATGGTTGATGGATTCTCAGACCTAATAACAAATAGATTGGATACTACGACAATTATCTAAATTTCACGTGGCACAGTGCGAAAAATTCACAAATTATTTCCCAAATTTAAACACACATATCATGAAGAGTTTTATAGATACAAGTTTCATTCATGCCAAATCCCATCACAAATTTCATTTTCTTTCCAATGGTATATTTTCCTTTTTCTTACATTTAGAGAAAAAAAGGAGTTTGAAGGAAACTTTGACTATGTCAAAATCTTGATTTTTAAGAGAAAAGCAAAAATGATGACATTTTTAACTTTAAACATTTTTTTCTAGAATTTCTTATTTTCAAAATAAACATAAATTATTATAATCCCATTTTGCTATTCACTATGAATCTTTTGAATGTATTCCCATCAAAATCAGTGAATAATTGAGAGAGTAGATAGAAGGAAAAGTTAAGGTGCCACGTGATATTTTGGTTACTTCATTGGTTAAGATAGGAAGTTTCCTATCTGTTTATTAAATGTCTGTGGTGGATTCCAGGCCAAAATGTGATACTTATTAAATGTTATTAACAAAATACCAAAAAATACCCACATTATTATATAAAGAATGGTAAGTCGTGCCTATTAACCTGGATCATATATATGTAAATACTTCAATATGTTTTAATTTTTTATTTGTTTGGGTTGGTAACAATCTTATATGGATTTTATGTCAGTACCATTTAAATCCATTATTGGTCCATACGGCGGTGTCTTGCCTGCTGCTGGAATGATTAAGGACTTCCTTTGATAAGGCCAAAATAAAATAATGGTGTGGCTCCTATTACTCAACCGTCCCTATATTTGTTTGGTATGCAAGGTTTAAAAAAAAAGACAAGAAAATTCAAATACAAATTTTGATAAATTAGGTTGATAAATATATATATTTTTTTAAAGGGACACGCGGCAATCTTGAAGTATTTATCAAGCACTGAAAATTGAGTCTCAGTTTATTTATCCCTTATCATTTTGACTTTAAACCTGCTTGCATATAATTAAATAATGTTGTGAGTTTTCATTTCTTCGTCTTATTCTATCATAGGTTTAAATATATTGTCGGTGCACTTTAATCAACAGGTAATAATATGCAAAAACAATTTGTTTTATACTATTCTTATAATTAATATTAATGATTGTACAAATGCAATTTATGCAGAAAAACTGATGGGACGCTGTGAGTTTTAAAAAAATCAAGATTGCCGTGTGTCCCTTTAAATAAAATAACTTCCTACCCATTTTTTTTTTCAACACAGCTGCGTAAATAGGAACCACACCATTATTTTGCCTTTCAGGCACTGTTGAATGTCAACCTTCTTTTCCATTGTTTGTTATCACAGTGTGAAAGGAAATTGTATGCCCAAATATATTGTTGTACCTGTCCTCAGTCACAACAAACCTTGGAGATGATCTGACATATTCCCGTATCGCTGATGCCTCTCTGGCTGACATATCATCCAGTTGTATCGGAAGACTCATCCATCTTGAAGAACTGCCCATGCCTAGTGTAGCCACCACTGATGCTTCTCCTGCTGTAGTGGTTTTGATCTTATCCAGACAAACTTGTACTGATTTCTGCGTCTTTGGTATACTGTCAATAAAGCAGCGCCATGCTTCACTGGTCATTGTAACTTTATTGAACCTCACTGTTTCAAGGTGCCTCATCTCTGGAGACAGCTTTAGTTGTCTTTCACCAAAATTTATGCTCCGCAGTTCAATTGACTTTAAATGTACAAGAACTGGCACGGTCATAACCAGTGCGTCGATGTCTTCAGCGTGCCAACACCCTGAACAGTAAAACAGCTGTAGTTTGAGTGCAGCATGTAGACATCTGAGTACAGACGTCATTGCTCCGGGTTGGTATAGGTTCACAATCTCGCACATCTCCATGTCTGTGGTATCGACCAGAACCTTCTCCACAAACAGAAAGTCAAGTTTAAGCCTTTGTAGACGTGTGTGTCGTGACAGGTCCAGTTGGTATCTGCAGGCTGGGTAATAACTGCAGTCGGAGCATTCCACTTTATTCAGCAATATCAGCTTCATTTGTGTCCTCTGCGACAGGAAGTCCATTAACCATTCAACTTGATCATGAGGTAGCTTGATGTTCTCCAGGTATAAGCCCTCTAGCAGACATAGACTATCAAGCATGGACGGGAATTGTTGCGTGGGTGGTTGTAGTTGGTTTTTGTGCGATTCGCCCGACAATACAAGTGATGTTAATGTGTTCTGAGACTTTGTTACCATATGATAGATGAAGTTGTAGTCTATTGCGTCATCCTTGTTCCAAGTGATTACCAGTTTCTGCAGTGCACCAGCCTGCATTAGAGCACTTTTTAAGCTACTTGTCAGCACATGGGTGCCCGTGTGTAAAGACTTTATAATGGTTATGTTTCTGATGATCAGAGGTTCTAGGCGTGCTTCTTTGTCTTCGTCATGAATGAAAATGTCTTGGATCTTGAGTTCAGGATTTGAACTTTCTCCGACACAATCTAAAATAAGACTCTGTACATGCATTGCGAGCTGCATCGTGTACATAAACCATTCGTAAGAATTATATCCCACGCTACTTCTATATTTCAGAACTCTTTTATCACCAGCAGCCACATCAGAGATGTGTTCTGACAGTCTAAATGCGACCTGAGGAAGCAAGCCACTTAAGAACACGAGAATCTTTTCCATTTCTAAACAAATGTCTAGAGTGCCACATATGCTGAATATATGCTGTAAATGTGTGTCTGTACTATCAGTACTCATGGAAACAAACAGTGCTGCCAAAAATTCCTGAAACGATTTGTGTATGAATGATAGACTTTTCAGGCGTGATGTGCTTCCCTTTATTACTTTGCTCTGTGATAGTATACCAACTTTGAGGCAGAAATCGATCTCTGTTTTAGACAATCCGTACATTTCTGTTGTTGAGCTGTCAAACACAAGTGACGACTCACGGTTTGTATTTAGCAGTGTTTCGAATGACATTCTGCTGAGAGAATACAAAAGATTGCTGAACTGTAAACATTTTAGCTTGTTAGCAAAGCAGCTTGGGAGTTTTCTCTGTGACTGTGTCTGTTCTTCTTTCACTCTGACGAAATCCTGGTTGCCTGCTAATCTTACTTCCGCCAGCTCAAACAGCAGATCAATCATGCCACTGTAAAGGTCGCACTGGCTATCTCCGAGGGGCCTCCCATCATGCCATAGACAGATCAACTGCTTTAGCATCACTGGAATGAATCTAAACTGACCCAAATGCTTTTCCTTTAATTCCTTTTCAAAATCCTCAGCATTCATGGTAGCTGTATGGGGTTGTTTGTTGAGGATTGCTACTATTGACTTTATGAATTCTCTTGATGAGCCAAGATCAAGTCCTGTCAGCTTTATCTGCCGATCAATCTCAGAGCTTCTTATTCTCAGTACTTCCAGTTTCCAGGGCCTGGATGTTGTTAGAATTGAACAGTTGTTCGTTATCTTTCTTGTTGGTAGTCCGGGGCTTACGAACGAGGGCGTCTGGATAATGTTTGGTGGGGTCCACTCATCCAGACCATCAAGGATAATCAGACATTGTACAGAGTCATCTTCCAACACACTGGACAATAAAGCATGGTATTTGTCCTGTATTAGAGTCTTAATCATTTCTTCCACACTGCTATATGAAAGAGCGTTTCTTAAGGAGATATAGAATAAGAAGTCAAATTTAAACATTGTATGTTCGTGTTCAGAAAAGCAGTCATGGTTTTCTTGTGACGAATGAGCGATACACCAAGAATCCACCATTTTCTGACATAAGGCACTCTTCCCCATCCCTGCATCCCCCGTGATGTAGATCTTTTTGCAGAGATGTGAGTCTTTATGAAATATGTTGTGGTACGATGTGATACGTTCTCTGTCTTCTTTTGGTTTTTGTCTCGGGTCAGCCAGTTCCATGCTGGGTTCAGCGTACAGGTCTGCAATTTTAACCTCATCCTCGTCAGACATAAGGGGATAGATGGGGACTGCCAACATGTTTTCACGGTACACCTCGATGAGCTTCCTCTGTAGATCTAGCGATGAAAAATGTAATAATACGTTTTATTGTCTCGCCGATTCCAGTGGGAGGCTGGACATATAGATAACTTTTTTTTACGACTGATTTAAGTTTTCAAGAACGTTTTTATCTTTAGTTAAAAATGAGAAATTGGAATTAAATTTTATGTGTAGGTAGTTTATATGGAATAGAAGTTTGGGATTGCATTTGGGGTCACTGGGGTCTAGGTTAAGGTCACTTTTACTAAAAATAGAAAAATGGTTTTCGCTCAATAACTTTACTGAGGAATGAGGTATTGTAATGAAGCTTTATGGTTAGGTAGCTTGGGATTGCATTTGGGGTCACTGTGTTCAAGTTCAAGTTCACTGTTACTAAAAATAGAACAACTGTTTCTGCTCATTAACTTTACTTAGGAATTAGATATTGGTCTGAAACTTGGTGTGCAGTTGGCTTATATGAAAAGCAAGTTTGGGATGGCATTTATATCAAGGTCAAGGTCACTGTTACTAAAAAAATGACCATTAGGGGACGTGTATTGCTCTATTTTGTTATTTATTTATATTTTTTAGTCCATATTTAAGAAAATAAAAAAAAGTTGATTCCTTTGTCCATTTTGAACAAGGATGCACATACTCGCACTAGAAACATACTGTTTGCTTTTACTGGAGACTGTAGTTGAGCAAGTCGATGATTATGGTTTGCAAGCAATCTTGATATGTTAGATGGTACACAGCTATAGTTTGATTCAACATACAAAATTATTATCCGAGTCCATTTCGTAACTATTAAATTAGACTATAACTTAATCTTTCTTACATTTTCTCAAAATAAGTTAGATTACCTCTGTTAGCAAATGAAAAAAATCCTTGCCTATGAGACTAGAATAACTTTTGATGTTGGTAGTATCGCTCCATTAAAAAAAAAGAAGCCTATGGTGATACCTGTGAAGCTTTCTTTCTAATAAAAGGAGTGACAAACTTACTTTTCTTGTCTGTTAAATATGATTGTTCAGACTCGGACTGTAGTCTCTTCTTATTCAGCAGCTCTTTTTGTTTTTCACCCTCTTTGATTATGCGTTTAACCGCCTTTCGCTTTTCTTTCTGTATATCCTTTACTACTTCTTGTCTTTTCTGTTCGATGGCCTTCAGGGCCTCAGTACGCAGTTTTGTTTCATCCTCCTTGGACACAGTCAGTGACCCAGTCTTGATCTGAAATTAAATATTTTCCACTGACATTTGGTATAGATCTATATCACACTAAAACATTTTTCACACAAAGATTAAAGGGATACGTCGCAATCCTGAAGATTTTATCAAGCTTTTATCAGTTTGACTTTAAACACAGTCAGAGCTCTCTCAGTGGCTCATGAAAACGATCTGTTATTGTCATGCAGTTAGTCTTGATAAAAGACATTAAACCCTTAACCCGCTACATATATATAATGGACTGTTCTTTCTTTGAATTAAGACCATTCCATTTATGTGACAAAGGGGTGTTTTGGGGAAAATGATCAGCAGCCAGACAGTGTAAACCCTGATCTGGGTTTTCAATGGACGCAAAGGCTGTTATAGTGCTAAGAGGGTGAAGGGCTAAATCCTTGTGGATTTCCTGGAACTATTTATGTGTGTATAAGTATAGGAATGTAGTCCGATAAAAATTGGCAATATGTGTCATGTTGATCTGTAGATATTGGACTATAGTAATAATTCTTAACTCACCTGTGACAACTTATCAATGGCATCCATCGCATGTGAATCTCCAGCCAGAAACTTCCCGTCGGACAATAGTTGAATCATGTTGTCAGTGAAGGACATTAAGTCTTTGTCGGTGATTCTGTACGTGGAGGAATGTAATATCGTGTTTCTTATTGTCCGCGCCTAATAGAAAAAGACAAATACCCACATTAATTGACACAGTTCAGGGTGCTATTTTAAACAACTCTATCCTTCAGAGACTTTTTTACTTGGCTGGATATTTACACTGAATAGCATACTTGAAAAATATATCAGTTAATATTATTATGGTATTTAATGTCATTACCAATTAAAATATTAACCTTAAAAATGGTTTTTAGTGATGACACTTTTTCTGGCATTGTCATTGTCTGTTCTCATTCTTGTGAACAGGATAACAAAGTGAACTGTTTCAGAGTTAACTTTAAGAATTCGCCAGTTTTGGTTTGAATATTGAGTTAGACGATGAGCAAGGGAAATGCATGAAGTTATTCCCCATGAAAATAGGAAAAAACTAATTTTGAATGCTTGAATGCTTACTTCACAGCTTGTCAGTGCGAAAGTTTAAGTGTTTTACATGTGTAGAAGTATAACGATTGTGGGGCAACCAGGAACAATAAATATGTTCATGATTCTTTTATATGTAGGTATAGGATTGAAGAATCCTCACCACCCATCTCACAGCCTGTTACATGAAAAAAAAAAGCATGTTTTGGTTAGACCTTTTCATGTTACACTGGCAACTTACCTCACAGAAAATGTTGGTTGGTAGAGAAAGGTTCTCTGTGACCACATTCTGGCAGTCTGTCAGGTTGATGATCAAGTTCACCATCCCTGAAAAATCCGTCTCTGCAGCAGACGACACATCAGAGTACCCTGTGGCGGACATGAAACATTTAGCCAACTCCCACGGATTTGTGCCCCACTTTTGGGCATCTGTGTTTCTGTAGGAGGGCCCTTTGTACCTGTGGCTGTTTTTGACCCTGGCCCATATTTCATGACATATACCCGCAGGACAAGTCCAGCCCCTTTGTATGACATCTGAAGTTGCACAGCTTTGGCAGATAGTCCCTGCTGGCAACCCTTTCACCTGCCATACATCATTGAGGACGTGCTTGTGGAAGTTGTTTACTTGGTCTTTAACAAACTCCTGGAGGCCCTCCCTAGTAAATAGCAGCACAAGCCCTGCTTTGACCCAGTTAGTGTAGAGGGGATCAGATAGGGTAGGCTTGAGAGTTGCCATGGGAACTAAATGGATTCTTCACATGATATATTAGTATCTGAAAAAAAGAGAGCAGAAACATGATTTGACATTAAAAAAGTTATTTGGTTATTAAAAAAAAAAGTATAATAAAACTTCTACCTTAAGTAGGCTACGCAAGTTATTTTGTGTGTTATTAACAGTTATGGGGTAAAATACAATGTAAACAACACTATTTAAAATGATTTTACATTCTCACGAGTGAGCGAGCATTTTCTCATTAACAGCTATGGGGTAAAACATGATGCAAACAACACTATTCAAAATGATTTTACATTCTCACCATTGAGTGAGACTCGTCGATATTTATAGATTACATCACTGTTAGCCCACTTCATACAAAAGGAGCTACTGCAGGCACTTGGTTATCTAAAATCCGGTATAAGGAAATCAAGCTGTTTTCTACAGTTGTACTTATAATTGAATAAACATGTACTTCTATCGGAGTGCAAATATTTCTCATAGCATAATCTCATATTTTACTAATTAATTGAGAATTGAATAAATGATGATGATGGAGGAAAGAAGGTAGGAAAGAAATGGCGAACAAAAAAAACCGGACAAATGAAAAGGAGTGGAATGAATTAATAAATGAGTGTTTTTTTACCACCATTTAACAACTTCTGTCACATCAGGTTCGAATGGGGGAATGGTGGAGCAAAAAAATGACCATAAAGAAGGTCATGATTACTGGATAAAGTTGATAATGGTTCTGTGGGCATGAGTATAAGTAATATTGACCGAGGATGAGGACGAAATCCGAGGTCAAGGTTACTTACCTCAGGTCCATAGAACAGTGTATAGAAGGAATCAAAAGTCTATAATTATTTTATTATATAGTAGTTTGTTAATCTAATTAGTATCAAGAAGTAAGGTGTATTAAATTTCATTCATTTCCAAGATATTTCCGAGGGGTTAAGGAAGTTGCGTTGTAAAGCGTCTTGCCTCTAACCACTGCGGGTCCGAATCCCATTGGGAGCTCAAATTGTAAGTGGGAAAGTGTCAATTCGAATGGCGGAAGGTATACAGTACTGGTTGTACTCAGGAATAAGTGGGGGTAATTTTTTTCTGTTCTCCACCACAAAAAAAATTAACGTCATATGGCCTTAATGTGCTTAAAATGACGTAAAACATCATTCAGACAAAACAAACTGACTTTTTTGAACATATTAAAGAAAGAGGAGAGTGTGAAAAGTCTTACCAAAAGTCTTACCAGTCTGTCCAGTTTTCCGTTTGAATTGTTAATTTTTATTCGTCACCGGTATCCCTGTAATAAAGATGAGTCATGGTGAAGTCCTCGGTATAATCTGATCTGGTTATAGAACTGACATGAAGCACTGGCAGTAGAAATATTGGGGAAAAAAAATAAATCCATTTTAATTGATTTATAATTAATGAATTCACCATGCAGATACAAAACAGCTCATTAATACATTTATATTAATACACACACAGAATGATGCTGATAGTGACATTAAATGATTCTTATAACTGTCCAGGAGAGAATAGTATTACAACCCTGCAACTGAAAATTATGACATCATACTTTGCCTACAAATTCTAATTTGAGGGGTGTTCACAAAACTATACTGAAAGAAATAAGTTTAGCAAGTAAATAACATGGTAAATCCCATTGAGCAGATTCAAGTGCTTCAGCTGCCATTAAAATATAATAAACATAATTAACAGTATATGCAGGACATTATTTTTAAATGATATCTGCGAAAAAAAGTAGCATCATGTTTTAATTTACCTTATTTCAATGTAAAGAAGATAATTTTAAAATTTAAATCTTTGGTTCGTAATTTCATTATAATGTCAAGGTTAATGGCAATTGTTTTTGCCTTGTTTTTTTTATCACTTGAAACCCAGAATAGTTATTCAATAAAGTTTAACCCTTTTCTTGATAAAAAAAGTCTTATTTTTAATGTGAAAATTATTGTTTTATATAAATGGGAGATAACTCTGATACTTACTTTGAATCGCACATAATAAGTGAAAAACAAGAACACATTCGACATGCCAAAGTTATCAAATGCTTCACAGTAAAAATAAACATTCAGTTTCTTTAAGCTAGATATGCAAAAGACCGTGCTAAACTTATTTCTTTCAGTATATATATAAATAAAGAACAAGATTCAACAGTTTTGTGTTAGGCCCTTGCTACATTCAATAATATTGAATTCTTGGCACAGCTGGATAAGTTTGCATCACCAAATGGAGATGATTGAATGGCTAACTGCTTTTGTTAATTTTAAAGGGACACACGGCAATTTTGAAGTATTTGAAATGGGTGTTTTGAATTATATATTCAGTATCATTTTTACTTTTACCCTGATTACATTTAAATAAACCAAATTTGAAGTATTCACTATTTCGTCTTATTATACTATACGTTTTAATATATTACTGGTGCAATAATATCAAAAATTAATAATATGCAAAAACAAATGACTTAATACAATTCTTATAATTAACATTAATGATTGAACAAATTCAATTTATGTAGAAAAACTAACGGGACGCCGCTAGTTTTTAAAAAAATCAAGATTGCCGTGTGTCCCTTTAAGGTCGACTAGAGGGAACCATAGTGTTGGGTTAATAAAGGGACTGAAGGCGATTTGTATGTCATTTTATAACTGAGTGGTATTTATTCATCTTTTTTTTTGCAATGTGAAAATTATATTGTAAAGCCAGTATTGTTTATACTGAGTATTCCTCATAAATTGATACAAGAAGTAGTTGTCCCCATTGATTTATTCCCATTTGAAAAAAGGTTTAACCTGGCCTTTTGCAAGTGACTGTGGCTAATACCGTTCAAAGTATTGGGTGTACAGCAATGAAACAATGCACACATCTTCAGCATCATCCAAGGAATACATCTTCTGAAGGCCCATAACGCTCTGATTCATATTTTTAGATCACCTGAGCCAAAGGCTCAAGGTGTTCTTCAGTCAGCATTTGCGAGGGGACAATTTTTCCATCATTGCGAAGATCCTCAGGTGGTTGATTCAGGGCCTTTTGGCCCTCTTGTTTGAATTATTGCCCTTTGAAAAAAGGTTTAACCTGAATCCTGCTCTTGTTGCTTTCAGTTGTACAATTAATTCTATAAATTAAACATTCTCTGAGTTAGTTTTAATGTTGCCTGCGTAGCATGGCAGACACTTAGGGATTATGCCTGCGTAGCGTGGCAGACACTTAGGGATCACTTTGTCTGTCGCCGTCGTCCATGACACATTAACCTGCAACCTAACATTGGCCATAACTTGAAAAGTATTTGACATATTTTCATGGAACTTCACACACATCTTCATCTTAACCCAAGGAATGCTGTTACACATGTCCAATAACTCTGACTTTCATTTTGACAGAGTTATGCTTCTTTCATAAAACTTTAACCTGCAACCTAAACAGGCTCATAACTGGCCATAACTTAAGAAGTATTTGACGTATTTTCATGAAACTTCGCACACATATTCATCTTACTACACAGACTATTGTTACCCATGACCAATAACTCTCCCTTATATTTCAGCAGAGTTATGCCCCCTTTCATAAAACTTTAACCTGCAGCCTAACCAAGCTCATAATTGGCCTTAACTTGAAAAATATTTGACCTATGTTCATGAAACGTCACACATTCATCTTAACTGAAGCGTGTCCAATAACTCTGACTTTCATTTTGGCAGAGTTATACCCCATTTTCATAAAACTTTAACCTGCAATCTAACCTATCTTATAACTTGGCAAAATACTGACCTTAAGTCATGAAACTTTATTCAGTTCTTCCTTATCAATTATTCCATGCATATCTATGCCCCTTTTCATAAACTTAAAAAACAACAACTTTAACCATTAATTCATGAAGGATTAGTTTTCAAACTTTATAGTTAGATTGTAGATTCTTACTGAATACGGCACACGACAGGCGACACAAGTGTTCCGTGGGACACCCTTCTAGTCAGTATTTAACAATTATGAATTATATTTGTTCAGTCGTTAATATTAATTATAACCATAGGATAAAGAAAATTATTTTTGCATATTACTAACTGTTGATTACTTTCCATCAGTAATATATTTAAACCTGAAATAACAAAGAAAAGTTGAAAACTCAAAATTGTATTTAAATACACACAGATTTAAAGTCTAAATGATACTAGATTATTAAATTGAGAGGTTAATTTTAATCGTTGATAAAGACTTCAGGATTGCCATATGTCCCTTTAAAGTGGAAAAGTTTTACTTTCAAAGAATACCCTGCTCTACAATTTAAAACACTAATTATTAATTGTTTCTATTATTGTCCATTATTGTCAAGTATGTTATTAAGTGGATTGCATGACTAATCAATTAATTACAGCCGCAACACTGCTAATTTGATCTTTTCCAAGGCATGTTTTCCAAGGCCAGTAAACACTTAATAAGTTTCCCAGTATAAATGCAGGATATTTAGGTTTTTATGATCTTGCTTTTGGTGAATCAAATTGTTTCTGGAATGGAAAGCCTGAGGATTTTTATCTGACTCTAGTTCATATACATGGTTTCAATGCGGTCTATGTTTCAAAAGCATAAAGGTTTGAATTTGAATGTTAGTTTATGGTTCATCCACACAGTAGAGGTTATCTACTCGTGCTAATAAACAAAGATTCCTATAGTCCTTTATGGACTCTGATAAACATGACAGCACGGTACATTCTCCCAGAGCCTTATCCCAGAACACACGATGAAACTAAGTGATGCCGGTGAAAAAGCTTATTAGAGACGGAAATACTGTTCATTATAAGAGTTTTGTTACAAGATCTTGCCAGATGATATATCAAACATGAAAAATGTCAGCTCTACTCTTATATTACATATTTGTCTGTGATTTGTATAGGAAATTTTGGGAATAGAAAAGCTATATCTACTTGTTTGCTCTACTGGGAAATAACTCTGTTCCCAGTACGGAACATTGCTCGGCCTTTTCCGTCAGTGGCGGGACGCTAAATGGCGTTCCGATTGTGTTACGTCATCAGATTCTGCCACTAGGGAATAACGATTACGGAAATTAACGAAGAGTTACAGTTCCACTTGTTTTGTTTGTATGACGTAACGTCGTCTTGGCGTTCTCGTGCAAACTGGTGTAAAAGGTGTGAATCATTAGAAATATTAATAAAATATCATTTTAAATTATAATATATAGTTTAATAACCAGTGTTTTTGAGATACTGAAAATATATTGGGGCCATTTCACTACCTCGGGAGATATTTCCTGTATCTCAGAAACACCGGTTATCATTGTGATTCGACATTAAACATGGCTGCCAGTGGCCATCTTTGTTTACATAGAGTTATATAGTAAAAACTTGTAGCGACTACTCCTCTGAAACTACTTGACAGATGTTCATGAAACTTCACAGGAATGTTGCTCTTGATATCTAGTTGATCCTAGAAAAATTTCAGGCTGGCCGGAAATTCGAAATGGTCACCACGGCTAAAAATAGTTTTAAAATAAATAAATTTGTAGCGACTACTTCTTGGAAACTGTAAGTGATATTGATATGGGACATTTTCTAAAATGATCAGCATGACATGTTGTTGATCCTTGTCGAAATTTATTTCGATGCGACTTTAAACATGGCCGGGTCGCTAGAGGCCATCTTTGTTTACATAGAGTTATATAGTAAAAACTTGTAGCGACTACTCCTCTGAGTAAAATGACAATTTTTTATGAAACTTCACAGGAATGTTGCTCTTGATGTCTAATTGATCCCAGAATCTTTTTAGGTCGGCCGGAAATTCAAGATGGCCGCCATGGCTAAAAAGAGATTTTTAAAAAAAAGTTTGTAGCGACTACTTTTTGAAAACTGTAAGTGATATTGATATGGGACTTTTTCCAAATATAACAGATGGTGAAAAAATTGTTCCTCAACCGGGACTCGAACCCAGGGTCTCTGGTTTACCGTACCAGCGCTCTAACCACTGAGCTATCGAGGACATACGGTTAGGAATCAATATTTCACCATATACCTGTACCCGGTTACATACACCCCCACCAGATTGAAATTCGTCCCTGAATTTCTAATGGAGTTAACTCCAGGCCGGCTGTCAGACTTATTTTCATACTATTTCATGCTGACAGTCACGGTCCTGGATCCCGGACGAGCCCCCAAATATAACAGGTGGTGAAAAAATGATCAGGATCCTTGTCGAAAATTATTTTGAATCAAAATTAAACCTGGGCACCAGTGGCCATCTTTGTTTACATAGAGTTTGTATAGTAAATATTTGTAGTGACTACTCCTCTGAAACTACTAGACAGATTTTCATGAAACTTCACAGGAATGTTGCTCTTGATGTCTAGTTGATCCTAGCACAATTTCATGTCGGCCGGAAATTCAAGATGGCCACCACGGCTAAACATAGATTTCTAAAAACAAGTTTGTAGCGACTACTTCTTGAAAACTGTAAGTGATATTGATATGGGACTTTTTCTGAAATGATCAGCATGACAAGATGTTGATCCTTGTTGAAAATTATTTTGATTCAACATTAAACATGGCTGCCAGTGGCCATCTTTGTTTACCTAGAGTTATATAGTAAAAACTTCAACTTGTAGCGACTACTCCTCTGAAACTACTTGACAGATTTTTATGAAACTTCACAGGAATGCTGACCTAGCTATCAAAATCTATCAGTAGAGCTTCAAGGTCATTGACCTCTTGTTTATGAAACTTTCCATATTTGAAGATTGATCATATATAAGCATACAACTAGACATTAGCGCAAATATTTGGCACATATTTCCTTGAGTAACTAACTACCCACTTAGTGTAGCACCTATCAAGAAATGTGCCTGAAGGATGTGAGTTTTTTAAATGCAAAAACAATACAGTTAAATTGAAATAAAAAAATGAACAGATGTTTTTTTAAAGGGACACACGGCAATCTTGAAGTGTTTGAAATGGGTGTCTCGATTTATATATCCAGTATCATTTTTACTTTTACCCCGTTTACATTTAAATAAATAAAATTTTAAGTATTCATTATTTCGTCTTATTATACTGTAAGTTTTAATATATTATTAATATCAAAAATCAATAATATGCAAAAAATAAATTGCTTAATACTATTCTTATAATTATATTAATGATGGAATAAATGCAAGTAATGCGGAAAAAATTAGCGAAATGAGTTAGTTTTTAAAAAAATAAAGATTGCCGTATGTCCCTTTAATACACTTTGGTGTAAAATGCTCAGGCCTGATCATCAAAAGATACATGATTTGGAGTTTTAAACTTTTAGGGACATTGATTCCGTAAACAGGCAAAATGGCAGATTTTCAACAGTTAAACAAGTATAAGGCATTGTTCATAATAATTTTGGTTAGCATATTGCTGAGAGAGCAGAATCTAGTAAGAAACTGTCTTGAAAGTTTCCCTTAGTTTTAAATTGACGCTTTTAACCAGTGATTTTTAGCTCTACTGATCAGAGATCAGCAGGGCTTATGCCGTGGTGCGGTGTAGCGACTACTCCTCTGAAACTACTGAATGGATTTTCATGAAACTTTACAGAAATGTTGCCCATGAAGTCTAGTTAATCCTAGCAAATATTCATGTTGATGTGAAATCCAAGATGGCCACCAAATCTAAAAATAGGTTTTTAAAAAACAAGATTGTAGTGACTACATCTTGAAACCTATAAGTGATATTGATATGGGACTTTTTCTAAAATAATCAGCATGACATGATGTTGGTCCTTGTCGAAAATCGTTTTGATTCGACGTTAAACATGGCTGTCAGCGACCATCTTTGTTTACATAGAGTTATATAATGAAAACTTGTAGCGACTACTCTGAAACTACTTGACGGATTTTCATGAAACTTCACAGGAATGTTGCTCTTGATGTCTAATTGATCCTAGCAAAATTTCAGGTCGGCCGGAATTTCAAGATGGCCGCCACGGCTAAAAATAAATTTTCAAAATACAAGTTTGTAGCGACTACTTCTTGAAAACTATAAGTGATATTGATATGGGACTTTTTCTAAAATGATCAGCATGACATGATGTTGGTCCTTGTCAAAAATCGTTTTGATTATAAGTTAAACAAGGCTGCCAGCTGCCATCTTTGTTTACATAGTTATATTGTAAAAACTTGTAGTGACTACTCCTCTGAAACTACTTGGCGGATTTTCATGAAACTTTACAGGAATGTTGCTCTTAATGTCTTATTGATCCTAGCAAAATTTCAGATCGGCCAGAAATTCAAGATGGCCGCCACAGCTAAAAATAGATTTTTAAAAAATAAGTTTGTAGTGACTACTTCTTGAAAACTATAAGTGATATTGATATGGGACTTTTTCTAAAATGATCAGCATGACATGATGGTTATCTAAGTAGAACATTATTTTGATTCGACATTACACATGACTGCCAGTGGCCATCTTTGTTTACATAGAGTTATATAATGAAAACTTGTAGCGACTACTCCTCTGAAACTACTTGACGGATTTTCATGAAACTTCACAGGAATGTTGCTCTTGATGTCTAATTGATCCTAGCAAAATTTCAGGTCGGCCAGAAATTCAAGATGGCCACCATGTCTAAAAATAGATTTTTCAAAATACAAGTTTGTAGCGACTACTTCTTGAAAACTATGATATTGATATGGGACTTTTTCTTAAATGATCAGCATGACATGATGTTGGTCCTTGTCAAAAATCGTTTTGATTCGATGTTCAACATGGCTGTCAGCGGCCATCTTTGTTTACATAGAGTTATATAATGAAAACTTGTAGCGACTACTCCTCTGAAACTAGTTGACGGATTTTCATGAAACTTCACAGGAATGTTGCTCTTGATGTCTAATTGATCATAGCAAAATTTCAGGTCGGCCGGAAATTCAAGATGTCCGCCACGGCTAAAAATAAATTTAAAAAAAAAACAAGTTTGTAGCGACTACTTCCTGAAATCAAAATCAATCAGTAGAGCTTCAAGGTCATTGAACTCTTGTTATTTTAAATTTCTTGTCGGCGCTACACCTCTTAAACGGCTTGTTGGATATCTACGAAATTTGGCAGGAAGCCTCAGTATGATGTCTAGTTGTGCAAAGCGCGGTATATCAATGAAATTTTGGACAATTTTGAAAACCAGCTAGATCTTGTTAGTAATAACAAAGTTATGGCCCTTGATTTGTTGAAAAATGCTATATTGTATTTTCCTTTGTTAAATCTATAGGAGAAGAGAGCTATAATATCTAGCTATATCTATCTAAATCTGTAAGAGCTGTTTTAGCCAGTAGAGCGCCCACAGGCCCTATTGGGCCTCTTGTTTTCTACCCAAATTGCACTGTACTATATTCCACTGCTTCTACAAAATGTGGGGCTTATATTTATAATCATAACAAAAAATTCTAGAAAGTTCACTTACCTAATCAAAGCTTTAATTTGCCTTATTCACTATTTCAACAGTTGAATATATTATTTGTCACCCATGTTTGTATTTTTTTTGATGTTAAAAGTTCTTTTAAGCATACTCAAATAAGAATAATAGAAATCCATCCAGAGCAGGTCAATATGGACTTGTTTGTCCTTCTTAGGCAGAATGTCAGGCAGACAAAGACTGTCTGCTATTTTTAGCTCTACTGATCAGAGATCAGCAGAGCTTATGCCGTGGTGCGGCGTCCGTCGTCCGTCCGTCCGTCTGTCCGTCTGTCCGTCTGTCCGTAAACTTTTATTTGTAGCGACTTCACAGCTGAAACTACTGGAAGGATATTCATGAAACTTTACAGAAATGTTGCCCATAAAGTCTAGTTGATCCTAGCAAAAATTCATGTTGATTTGAAATCCAAGATGGCCGCCAAAGCTAAAAATAGAGTTTTAAAATACAAGTTTGTAGCGACTTCTTCTTGAAAACTATAAGTGATATTGATATGGGACTTTTTCTAAAATGATCAGCATGACATGATGTTGATCCTAGTCAAAAATCGTTTTGATTCAACGTTAAACATGGCTGCCAGCGGCCATCTTTGTTTACATAGAGTTATATAGTAAAAACTTGTAGCGACTACTTCTCTGAAACTACTTGGCGGATTGTCATGAAACTTTACAGGAATGTTGCTCTTGATGTCTAATTGATCCTAGAAAAATTTCAGGTCGGCCGGAAATTCAAGATGGCCGTCACAGCTAAAAATAGATTTTTAAAAAATAAGTTTGTAGCGACTACTTCTTGAAAACTATAAGTGATATTGATATGGGACTTTTTCTAAAATGATCAGCATTACATGATGTTGATCCTAGTCAAAAATTGTTTTGATTCAACGTTAAACATGGCTGCCAGCGGCCATCTTTGTTTACATAGAGTTATATAGTAAAAACTTGTAGCGACTACTCCTCTGAAACTACTTCGCGGATTGTCATGAAACTTTACAGGAATGTTGCTCTTGATGTCTTATTGATCCTAGAAAAATTTCAGGTCGGCCAGAAATTCAAGATGGCCGTCACAGCTAAAAATAGATTTTTAAAAGATAAGTTTGTAGCGACTACTTCTTGAAAACTATAAGTGATATTGATATGGGACTTTTTCTAAAATGATCAGCATGACATGATGTAGATCCTTGTGGAAAATTATTTTGATTCGACGTTAAACATGGCTGCCAGTGGCCATCTTTGGTTACATAGAGTTATATAGTAAAAACTTGTAGCGACTACTCCTCTGAAACTACTTGACGGATGTTCATGAAACTTCACAGGAATGTTGCTCTTGATGTCTAGTTGATCCTAGAAAAATTTCAGGTCGGCCGGAAATTCAAGATGGCCGCCACAGCTAAAAATAGATTTAAAATAAATAAGTTTGTAGCGACTACTTCTTCAAAACAATAAGAGATATTAATATGGGACTTTTTCTAAAATGATCAGTATGACATGATGTTGGTCCTTGTCGAAAATCGTTTTGATTTGACCTTAAACATGGCTGCTTTGTTTACATAGAGTTATATAATGAAAACTTGTAGCGACTACTTCTTTGAAACTACCTGACGGATTTTCATGAAACTTCACAGGAATGTTGCTCTTAATGTCTTATTGATCTTAGCAAAATTTCAGGTCGGCCGGAAATTCAAGATGGCCGCCACGGTTAAAAATAGATTTTCAAAAAACAAGTCTGTAGGGACTACTTCCTGAAATCAAAATCAATCAGTAGAGCTTCAAGGTCATTGACCTCTTGTTAAATATTACAGCACAATATTTTCTCTCGGCTAAATATTGCTACACAATATTTTCTCTCGTCCAGTATGCTACGGCAGTTACACTCCTATAATATTAAATCGATACAAAATACTGACTACTGACTAACCCGGGTCACATTTCATGGTTAACTGGGTTTTCATTCTTCTCAAAAAAACAGCCTGAACATTTAATAGGCAAACATTTATTATGCTTGAGGGAGCAACCATGTAAGGAAACCATTTAGTTTTTATTGGCAGGTTGTGGGGTAGGGTGATAAATGATAAAGTTCTAAAATGTTCATGTTAAAAATGAAATATTCTTCTCGAATATATACTGGTTTCCTTTTCTCTCTGCCAGAATGACAAATTTTCCCCACATTCCCACACACATTCATATCAACAGGGTTCCCACACTACCTTAAAATCTGGAACAGGGTTCCCATACTACCTTAAAATCTGGAACAGGGTTCCCACACCACCTTAAAATCCGGAAGGTCCTTGAAGGCATTGAAAGGTCCTTCAGTTTGAAAAGGGTCATTAAAATAACCTGGAAAAGTTCTTGAAATGTACAAGTTTTTCTGGTTTGGACCAATTCTAGAGAGGGAAAACACACACACACAAATTAAACATTTGGCAGTTACTTTATGAAAGCCAAGTTTTATATGGTTATATTTAAAATTCCAGACATCAGTGATAATTTTTGATAATTTTCCTGGCTTTAGATAATATAAATATTATGAAAAATGTTGTTTTACTTACTTTGTTATCTGTCATGTCAGTTAAAGGTCCTACAAATGTCCTTGAAAAATGTATCTGAAGAGAATTATGGAACCCTGTATCAAGCAAGCCAGGGCTTTTTTTCATGATTTTGGGAACATGACCCGTACCCCTGGAATTGGGAATTTTAGCGCGATTTGTCATAAAATTGGGAATTTTAGCGTGATTTTTAATAAAATTCGGAAAAATATAAAGTAAAGCATTCCTTCCATAAACCGAAGGCCAGCAGAGCTTATGGGATACCGAGTTGTCCGTCGTCCGTCGTTAACTTTTGTCTCGTTAAGATGATAGGGCCTTCATTTTTCATCCGATCTTCACCAAACTTTAACAGGTTGTTAATATCAATGAAAGCTCGGATGAGTTCGAAAACCAGCCAGATCGTACAAGTAACAGCGAAGTTATGGCCCTTGATTTAGTTAAAAATGCTGTATTTTGCCTTGTTAAGACGATAGGGGCTTCATTGATCATCCATCTTTACCAGACATGATCAGAATGTTAATATCAATGAAAGCTTGGACAAGTTCGAAAACCAGCCATATCGGAATAGAAACAGCGAAGTTATGGCCCTTGATTTAGTTAAAAATGCTATATTTTGCCTCGTTAAGACTATAGGGGCTTCATTGTTCATCTGATCTTTACCAAACTTTATCAGATTGTTAATATCAATGAAAGCTCAGACAAGTTCGAAAACCAGCCATATCGGACCCGTAACATCGGAGTTATGGCCCTTGATTTACTTCAAAATTATATATTTTGCCTCGTTAAGACGATAGCGCCTTCATTTTTCATCCGATCTTTACCAAACTTCATGAAATTGTTAGTGTCTATGAAAGCTTGGTCAAGTTCGAAAACCAACCAGATCGGACCTGTAACAGCGGAGTTATGGCCCTTGATTTTGTTAAAAATGCTATAATATGCCTGGTCATACGATAGGGCCTTCATTTTGCATCTGATCTTTGCCAAACTTTACCAGATTTTACAACTGTCTTTTTAGATCACCTGAGCCGAAAGTTTGTATATTGAGATTTTGCATGTTTTTCATATAGACATATAGGAAAAAACTTTAAAAAATCTTCTTCTCTGAAACCACAAGGCACAGAGCTCTAATGTATTACATGTAGCATCAGCTTATGGTCCTCTACTAAGTCTGTTCAAATGGTGACCCTGGGGTCAAATTTGTCCCTGCCCCAGGGGCCACAGTTTTACATAGACTTATATAGGGGAAATATTTTTAAAATCTTCTTCTCGGAAACTACAAGAGCCAGAGGTTTGATATTTTGCATTAACTATAAGCTTATGATTCTTTACCAAGTTTGTTCAAATGGTGACCCGAGGGTCACCATTTGAACCCGCCCCAAGGGTCACATGTTTTACATAGACATGTATAGGGAAAAACTTAAAAAATCTTCTTCTCTGAAACTGCAGGAGCCAGAGGTTTAATATTTTGCATTTGCTATAAACTTATGGTCATCTACC
>JAWPHD010020615.1:0-31129 GCA_037043455.1 Cyrtodaria siliqua | reverse complement strand
TTAGGTAGGGTATTTGGTTTAGGGTGTTGAGTTGGGGTGGGAGGTATGTAAGGGGTGTTGTATTTTGGGTATGATTAGGATGGTGTATTGGTATGTTGTGTGTGGGTAGGGTGGTAAGGTTTGATTGTTGGGTATGGTTATGGTTATAGGTGTATGTGTGGGAGGGTAAGGTTAGGGTTGATTGTTTGGGATTGATATGTGTTTGAGTATGTGTGGGGAGGGTAAGGTATGTTGAATTTTGGGTATGGATATAGGTTATTGTGTATGTGTGGGTGGAGGTTAGAGGGTAGTGTTGAAGTTTGGTAGTTGTTGGTTTTAGTGGTTATTGGTTGTGTGGGTGATGGTAAGTGTTTGTATTTTGGGTTGATTAGTTTATAGGTATGTGTGGTGGAGGGTAGGTATGTTGTATTTTGGTATGGATAATGTTATAGGGGTTATGTGTGGGGAGGGTAGAGGTATGTTGAATTTTGGTATTGATAATTGTTATAGGGTATGTGTGGGGAGGGGTAGAGGTATGTTGAATTTTGGTATGGATAAGGTTATAGGGGTATGTTGGGGGAGGGTAGAGGTAAGTTTGATTTTGGGTGATGATAAGGTTTATAGGGGTATGTGTGGGGGAGGGTAAGGTAAGGGTTGATTTTAGGGTATGATAAGGTTATAGGGGTATGTGTGGGGAGGGTAAGGTATGTTATTTTGGTATGGATAGTAGGTTATAGGGGTATTGTGTGGGGGAGGGTAGAGGGTAAGGGTTGAATTTTGGGTATGATAATGTTATAGGGTATGTGTGGGGGAGGTAGAGGTTAATTTGATTTGGGTATGGATAAAGGTTATAGGGGTATTGTGTGGGGAGGGTTAGAGGTAATGTTGAATTTTGGTATGATAATGGTTATAGGGGTATGTGTGGGGAGGGGTAAGGTAATGTTGAATTATGTGTATGATAATGTTATAGGGTTGATTTGTTGGTGGGAGGGTTAAGGGTAATGTTGGATTTTGGGTATGGATAAAGTTATAGGGGTTGTTGTGGGAGGGTAGAGGTAAGGTTGGAATTTTGGGTATGGATAAAGGGTTATAGGGTATGTGTTGGGGAGGTAGAGGTAATGTTTGGATTTTGGGTATGATAAAGGTTATAGGGGTATGTGTGGGTGTAGGTAGAGGTAAGGTTGAATTTTTGTTAATGGTATATGTAGTTGGTAGTGTAGAGGTATTTTGAGTTTTTATGGTATTGATAAAGTGTTATATGGTAATTTGTTTGTAGGGTAGAGTTAATTTGTAATGTAAAGTTTAGGTTGATATGTATAAGTTATTATTTCTGGTACGTGTAAAGGTTATCAATGTAATTTGTTGGAACAGGTTACTGTTATATTTTCTGTATGCTTACCGTAATCCAAAAGTTCATGCACCCTGAACACTGTACATATATTTTCTGTACGCTTACCGTAATCCAAAAGTTACATGCACCCTGAACACTGTACATATATTTTCTGTACGCTTACCATAATCCAAAAGTTACATGTACCCTGAACACTGTACATCTATTTCCTGTACGCTTACCATAATCCAAAAGTTACATGTACCCTGAACACTGTACATATATTTTCTGTACGCTTACCATAATCCAAAAGTTACATGCACCCTGAACACTGTACATATATTTTCTGTACGCTTACCGTAATCCAAAAGTTACATGTACCCTGAACACTGTACATATATTTTCTGTACGCTTACCGTAATCCAAAAGTTACATGCACCCTGAACACTGTACATATATTTTCTGTACGCTTACCATAATCCAAAGGTTACATGCACCCTGAACACTGTACATATATTTTCTGTACGCTTACCATAGTCCAAAAGTTACACGCACCATGAACACTGTACATATATTTTCTGTACGCTTACCATAATTCAAAAGTTACATGCACCCTGAACACTGTAGATATATTTTCTGTACGCTTACCGTAATCCAAAAGTGACATGCACCCTGAACACTGTACATATATTTTCTGTACGCTTACCATAATCCAAAAGTTACATGCACCATGAACACTGTACATATATTTTCTGTACGCTTACCATAATCCAAAAGTTACATGTACCCTGAACACTGTACATCTATTTCCTGTACGCTTACCATAATCCAAAAGTTACATGCACCCTGAACACTGTACATATATTTTCTGTACGCTTACCATAATCCAAAAGTTACATGCACCCTGAACACTGTACATATATTTTCTGTACGCTTACCGTAATCCAAAAGTTACATGTACCCTGAACACTGTACATATATTTTCTGTACGCTTACCGTAATCCAAAAGTTACATGTACCCTGAACACTGTACATATATTTTCTGTACGCTTACCATAACCCAAAAGTTACATGCACCCTGAACACTGTACATATATTTTCTGTACGCTTACCATAATCCAAAAGTTACATGCACCCTGAACACTGTACATATATTTTCTGTACGCTTACCATTATCCAAAAGTTACATGCACCATGAACACTGTACATATATTTTATGTACGCTTACCATAATTCAAAAGTTACATGCACCCTGAACACTGTACATATATTTTCTGTACGCTTACCGTAATCCAAAAGTTACATGTATCCTGAACACTGTACATATATTGTCTGTACGCTTACCATAATCCAAAAGTTACATGCACCCTGAACACTGTACATATATTTTCTGTACGCTTACCATAATCCAAAAGTTACATGCACCCTGAACACTGTACATATATTTTCTGTACGCTTACCGTAATCCAAAAGTTACATGTACCCTGAACACTGTACATATATTTTCTGTACGCTTACCATAATCCAAAAGTTACATGCACCCTGAACACTGTACATATATTTTCTGTACGCTTACCGTAATCCAAAGGTTACATGCACCATGAACACTGTACATATATTTTCTGTACGCTTACCGTAATCCAAAAGTTACATGTACCCTGAACACTGTACATATATTTTCTGTACGCTTACCATAATCCAAAAGTTACATGCACCATGAACACTGTACATATATTTGCTGTACGCTTACCGTAATCCAAAAGTTACATGCACCCTGAACACTGTACATACATTTTCTGTACGCTTACCGTAATCCAAAAGTTACATGCACCCTGAACACTGTACATATATTTTCTGTACGCTTACCATAATCCAAAAGTTACATGTACCCTGAACACTGTACATATATTTTCTGAATGCTTACCGTAATCCAAAAGTTACATGTACCCTGAACACTGTACATATATTTTCTGTACGCTTACCGTAATCCAAAAGTTACATGTACCCTGAACACTGTACATATATTTTCTGTACGCTTACCGTAATCCAAAAGTTACATGCACCCTGAACACTGTACATATATTTTCTGTGCGCTTACCGTAATCCAAAAGTTACATGCACCCTGAACACTGTACATACACTTTCTGTACGCTTACCGTAATCCAAAAGTTACATGCACCTTGAACACTGTACATATATTTTCTGTACGCTTACCATAATCCAAAAGTTACATGCACCATGAACACTGTACATATATTTTCTGTACGCTTACCATAATTCAAAAGTTACATGCACCCTGACTACTGTACATTTTTTTTCTGTACGCTTACCGTAATCCAAAAGTTACATGTACCCTGAACAATGTACATATATTTTCTGTACGCTTACCATATTCCAAAACGTTCATGTACTCTGAACACTGTACATCTATTTCCTGTACACTTACCGTATTACAAAATGTGCGTGCACTCGGAAAACTGTATATGTATTTCCTGTACACTAACAATAATACAAAACGTGCTTTTATTCTGAACACTGTACATGTATTGCCTACACAATGGTCATAATATAAAACGTGCATGTACTCTTACGCTGTACATGTATTTCCTATACAATGGTCTTATACAAAACGTGCATGTACTCTGAACATGTACATGTATTTTAAGTACAATTGTCATAATACAAAACGTTCATGCGCACTGAACACTGAACATGTGTTTGTTGTACACTTACCATAATACAAAACGTGCCTGCACACTGAACAATATGTATTTCATATACACTTACTACAATATAAAAACGTGCGTGTATATTGAACACTATATATGTATTCTCTGTACACTTACAATAATAGAAAACTTGTATTCACTCTGAACAATGTACATTATTTCCTGTACACTTACCATAATACAAAACGTTCATGCATCTGAACTCTGCACATATATTGTCTGTACAGTTATCATAATACGAAACGTGTCTGAACACTGTACATGTATATCCTATACAACGGTCATAAAACAAAACGTGCATGTACTCTGAACACTGTACATTTATTTCCTGTACACTGGTCATAATACAAAACTTGCATGCAATCTTAACACTGTATATATGTTTTCTGTACACTACAATAATACAAAACGTGAATGTACTCTGAACACTGTTTGCAAAAATTGCGTGCACTCGGAAAACTGTATATGTATTTCCTGTACACTAACACTAATACAAAACGTGCAGTTATTATGAACACTGTACAATTATTTCCTATACAATGGTCATAATACAAAAATTGAATGCACTCTGAAAACTGTATATATGTTTCCTGTATACTTACCATAATGCAAAAGTTGAATGCACTCTGAACATTGTGCATTATTTCCTGTACACTAACCATAATCCAAAACTGTCAAGCACTCTGAACACTGTACACATATTTTCTGTACACTTTACCATAATCCAAAACGTTCATGCACACTGATCACTATACATATATTACCTGTACACTCGGAAAACTGTATGTGTATTTCCTATACTCTGACAATAATAAAAAACGTGCATGTATTGTGAACACTGTACATGTATTTCCTATACAACGGTCATAATATAAAACGTGCATGTACTCTGAACACTGTACATGTATTTCATGTACAATTGTCATAATACAAAACGTGCATGCGCTCTGAACAATGTGCATGTGTTTCCTGTACACTTACCATAATACAAAACTTGGCTGCACTCTGAACAATATGTATTTCATATACACTTACCATAATACAAAACTGGCATGTATACTGATCATGTATTTCCTGTACTCTTACCGTTTTACAAAACGTGCGTTTATATTGAACACTATACATGTATTTTCTGTACACTTACAATAATAGAAAACTTGCATGCATCTGAACTCTGCACATAGATTGTCTGTACAGTTATCACAATACAAAAACGTGTCTGAAAACTGTACATGTATTTCCTATACAATGGTCTTTTACAAAACGTGCATGTACCCTGAACACTGAACATGTATTTAATGTACAATTGTCACAATACAAAACGTGCATGCTCTCTGAACCCTGTACATGTATTTCCTGCACACTTACCGTATTACAAAACGTGCATGGACTTTGAACACTGTTCGTGTATTTCCAGGACACTTAACATAATGTAAACTCCCATGCATCTGAACACTGCACATAATATATTGTATATACAGTTATCATAATACAAAACGTGCATGTACTCTGAACACTGTACATTTAATTCCTGTACAATTGTCATAATACAAACTGTACATGCACACTGAACACTGTACATGTATTTCCTGTACAATTGTTGTAATACAAAACTTGCATGCACTCTGAACACTCTACATGTATTTCCTGTATAATTGTCATAATGCAAAACGTGCATGCACTCTGAACAGTCAACACTGTACATGACTGTACTTCCTGTACAATTGTCATAATTCAAAATATGCATGCACTCTGAACACTGTACATGTATTTCCTGTACAAATGTCATATATAAAATATGCATGCACTCTAGACACTGTACATGAATTTCCTGTACAATCGTCACAATACAAAATGTAAATGCACACTGAACCCTGTACATGTATTTCCTGTACAACTGTCATAATACATGCACTCTTAACACTGTAGATGTAATTCCTTTACATGTATCACAATACAAAACGTGCATGTACTCTGAACACTGTACATGTATTTCATGTACAATTGTCATAATATAAAACGTGTATGCGCTCTGAACAATGTACATGTGTTTCCTGTACACTTACCATAATACAAAACTTGGCTGCACTCTGAACAGTATGTATTTCATATACACTTACCATAATACAAAATTGGCATGTATACTGAACACTGAACATGTATTTCCTGTACTCTTACCGTTTTACAAAACGTGCGTGTATATTGAACACTATATATGTATTCTCTGTACACTTACAATAATAGAAAACTTGCATTCACTCTGAACAATGTACATTATTTCCTGTACACTTACCATAATACAAAACGTGCATGCATCTGAACTCCGCACATATATTGTCTGTACAGTTATCATAATACAAAACGTGTCTGAAAACTGTACATGTATTTCCTATACAATGGTCATAATACAAAAGGTGCATGTACTCTGAACACTGTACATGTATTTACGATACAATGGTCTTATACAAAACGTGCACGTACCCTGAACACTGTACATGTATTTAATGTACAATTGTCGTAATACAAAACGTGCATGCTCTCTGAACCCTGAACATGTATTTCCTGCACACTTACCATATTACAAAACGTGCATGGACTCTGAACACTGTTCGTGTATTTCCAGGACACTTACCATAATGTAAACTTCCATGCATCTGAACACTGCACATATTATATTGTATATACAGTTATCATAATACAAAACGTGCATGCACTCTGAACACTGTACATGTAATTCCTGTACAATTGTCATAATACAAAATGTACATGCACTCTGAACACTGTACATGTATTTCCAGTACAATTGTTATAATACAAAACTTGCATGCACTCTGAACACTGAAAGTGTATTTCCTGTATAATTGTCATAATACAAAATATGCATGCACTCTGAACACTGTACATATATTTCCTGTTAAATTGTCATAATATAAAATGTGCATTCACTCTAGACACTGTACATGTATTTCCGGTACAATTGTCACAATACAAAGTGTAAATGCACTCTGAACCCTGTACATGTATTTCCTGTACAACTGTCATAATACATGCACTCTGAACACTATAGATGTTATTCCTTTACATGTATCATAATACAAAACGCGCATGCAAACAGAACACTATACATAGAGGATCTTACATGAGTACTCATCCATTGTTGACTTTATTAAACGAGATGGCAAAATGATATAATGCGAGGCTCTTGCCGAATATTATATCATTTTTGCTAACGAGTTTAATAAATTCAACAATGAATGAGAACGAATGTTAGACCCATTTATCACATAACTCACATATCGACTTTTATTGCATTTTTCCTGTCGCTTTAACACATCAGAAAACGTGACGCCAATGACGTCATTAACGTTATATTATACCAATAGTGGAATATCGAAAATATTGAATGGTGTGATTACACTCCCACACCGCATATTATATGATAAGTATATTTACTGTACTCTTAACGTATTACAAAACGTGCGTGTACATTGCACACTGTACATGTTTCTGTACACTTACAATAATACAAAACTTACATATACGCTGAACACTGTACATATATTTCCTGTACATTGGTCACAATACAAAATGTGCATGCACTCTGAACACTGTACATATATTTCCTGTATCATCAGCTGATGATCCTGTAACAAGTATGTTCAACTGGTGACCGTGGGGTCATATCTCGCCCCGCCCTGGGGTCACAGATTTACATAGACTTATATATGGAAAAATCTTATCCGAACCTACAAGAGCCAGAGGATTACTATGTTGCAATTAACATAAGCTTCTAGTACCCCGTACACTAACCATAATACAAAACGTGCATGCTCTCTGAACACTGTACATGTATTTCCTGCACACTTACCATATAACAAAATGCGCATGCACCTGAAAACTGTACATGTATTTCCTGAACAATTGTCATAATACAAAACGTGCATGCAATCTGAACAATATACATATACTCTCAACAAAATTGCTAATCGGTCAGTTTACATTGTATTACTATTTTTATAATAATGCATGTATTCACACGAAATTTCACATACCGATATTTGAATAGGTACTGTAACTAATTATTGATTTTTTTTCTGGCCGGCTCGCCGTCAAATTAACCGTGTTAGGCGTGTTAACCAATATAGCACATTTTGCACCTGCAGGGCATGGACACCAATATGCACGTGTTCATGTACACTTTTATCACTGCTGATGATTTTCCTACTTGAAAAACACATACCATGGCGAGAATGACAAAAGATGAACGCTTCCGAGCTGTCGGAATGTTACAGGCCGGAACACCTTCACGACAAGTGAATTTTATTTTTTGAAATTTCAAAAGAATATCGATATAATTTATTTGTAGCTATAATTTTGGTGGCTATTTCCGTTTTTAACTTTATTTTAGGTGGCAAGAATCTTGTATCGGCGGCTATCCACCACCCAAGCTCTTTGTGCGAAATTCAACCAAACCGGAAGTGTGGCTGATCGACCCCGACGGTTCAACACAACGGCAGGACAGATACATGATCGTATCACATCTCCGTGATCGTTTTCTACCAGCTACAACGACATCTAGGCATACGAGGGGGACTCATGGACGTCATGTATCGACTCAAACCGTACGAAACCGTTACGTGACGTTTGAATTCGATGCCGTCGACCTCGGAAAAGTCCTATCTTAACGAGAAGACACCACCAAGCTCGCTTACCTTGGGCTAGGCGACATTTACGGTTCACCAGGACCGACTGGGCGAATGTTCTTTTCGTCGACGAGACAAGGATTACATTGTGTTGTGCCGATGGCCGCGAACGCATTTATCGCCGACGTGTTGAGAGAAACAGCGCCAACTGTGTTCTTGAGGCGAACCAGTTCGTGGGAGGATCCATTATGATATGGGCGGGCATATCGATGCACACCAAAACACCATACAAGGCAACATGAATGCACGACGATATCAGACGGACATCATTCATCCTGTTCTTAGACCACACATTGCTGCAAACCGTGGCATGCATGTCGTCCAAGACAACGCTCCGTGCCATGTCGCCAGAGCAACATTGGCAAAGTTACAGGCTAATAACATACGAATCATCCCTTTTCCTGCTAAAAGTCCTGACCTAAACCCAATCGAGAATGTCTGGGACTTATTAAAACGAAAGATACGGACCCATCCTCAGCATCTGAATCTACGGGAACCGCGTTTGGAGAAATATCCGTCAGCAGTATCTTCACAGATACATTGTATCAATGAGGAGTCGTTGTCGAGCCGTGATTGCTGCCGATGGAGGTCACACACATTATTAACATACAACAGACGTCAATCAACATGAGATTGTGACTTTTGAATTACCGGGTCCTGCAGAAGATGTCAACTCTTTATTTGTTTGAAATGAAATTTTGTTTGTTGATTTGTAATAAATTCCGCTTTCTTATGCGATCAATAAATTCACGAAATTGAATTTATTCTTTTTTTTAATTACAATTTATTGAGGTGACCGATTAGGAATTTTGTTGAGTGTATTTACTGCACTCTTCCTGTATTGCAAAACTTGCGTGTTCATTGAACACTGTACAGGTTTCTGTACACTTACAATAATACAAACATTTGCATGTATCTGAACACTGTACATATATTCCCTGTACACTGATCATAATACAAAACGTGCATGCACTCTGAACACGGTACATATATTTCCTGTAGCATCAGCTGAAGATCCTGTACCAAGTTTGTTCAAATGGTGACCGTGGGGTCATATCTGGCCCCGCCCTCGGGTCACAGTTTTACATAGACTTATATATGGAAAAATCTTCACCGAACCTATAAGAGACAGAGGATTAATATTTTGCAATTGCCATAAGCTTCTTATATGATAAATGTATACCCCGTTCACTTACCATAATACAAAACGTGCATGCGCTCTGAACACTGTACATGTATTTCCTGAACAATTGTCATAATACAAAACGTGCATGCACTCTGAACACTTTACATGTATTACCTGTACAATTGTCATAATACAAAATGTTACAAACATGCATTTATATCTATACAAAATGTACATACACTCTGAACACTGTACATGTATTTCCAATACAATTGTCATAATACAAAACTTGCATGCACCCTGAAAACTGAACATATGTTTCCTGTACACTTACCATAATACAAAACTTGCATGCATCTGAACACTGCTCATATATTGTCTGTCAGTTATCATAATGCAAAACGCGTTTGAACACTGTACATGTATTTCCTATACAATGATCATAATACAAAACGCGCATGCATCTGAACACTGTACATTTATTTCCTGTACAATAGTCATAATACAAAACTTGCTTGCTCTCTGAAAACTGTATATATGTTTCTTGTACACTACAACAGGGTGACTATACCACATGACCTATGACGTCACTATTGCTAATTCGTGAAGAAAAAATTGTAAACATTCGCCCACATCGAAAGCTTCTGAGTGCGATAAGATTTGTATTTCTTAACCATTTTCTACTCTACCCTCGACTGATATTATTTTTTTGTGAAAGTTGTTACTTTTGGTAAACACTTTGGAAAACTTCTGAAAATGCACCAGAACAAATTGCTAATCCATGAAGCATACTATAATGTTGCGCATATTATGAACAAAATACATGCATATACCCCCGTTTTTATCACGAAAACTTCCACAATATTATTTCACATCAGGTAAGCGAAAGGGTTTTGTGACAAAGAACCTGTTCGCAAGAATTAATGCATTTTTAAATTATGCTAATCCGTGAAGTCGATTATTTTATGCTAAACTGTGAAGTCCTTTGTGTTGTCAATTATCTAAAACTTTATAAAACCTATGTTTTATCGTTATTTTGTCCATCATCAGACTTCGTCCGTCGTTGTTGTCTTCCGTCGTCATCGTAAACATTTAAACAATATATCTGAAACCACTGGGCGAAATTGCATAAGACTTCACAGGAACGATTTCTGGGTGGTTATCTCTAAATCTTATTCAAAATCTGGCAATCAACCCAGAACTCGGGTTGGCATGCCAACAGAAGAAAAATATAGAAAGGTGGGATATAGTCCTGCAGTTTTATATTCCAGAAAAGTCCATTATAAACCCTTACTAAACACAGGGCTTTATATATGACGGGAATATGACACGGCAGTACAAACGCTGTATTCAACTGAGAACACTTGTCGTCCAGGTAAGTTTATCGATTATACGCTGCATTTATCGATTTTTACTACGCTTATCGTGGCGGTTTGCGAGAGGCCTCGATGTACGGCACACCCATCTACATTGCAAACAGACATTATATATCCTTGTTTTACTGTTTTTCTATATATTCTACATTGCCAGAAAGCCAAATAAATAAACTTTCTAATGGTATCATTTTATTCCAAATAACGGTTAAATAAATAGGTAAAATCTCGAGTTGGAAAGGAAATATATCGCATGTTTTTCTTTTCTTAAAGCGTTTACACACATCACCGTGTGTTTATTGTTTTGGTTACATGTATTGTTTAATGAATATTTACCTAAGATGCATGGTTAGAAATCCAAATAAATAACCTTTCTATTGATTGGTGTTCTTTCAAACAATTTCTTCAAAGGTTAAATGAACGTGGAGAATCTCGAGTCGGTAAAAAAATAAAAGCGTTGCCGTAATTATCAAGCGGTTCTTTTTTTCAGTCTAGATAATGTTTGTGACAATAACAATACATTTAAATGATTTATTAAGTTAGCAAAATTAAATTATATTTTTTAACTTCTCTATAAATGTTTGTTAACAACAACTGGTAAAACCTCGACTGCATTGTGTGAGCAATTAGGAATCGTATTTTTAGCACATTTTAATGGCTTTATTTTGTGTTTTTTTCTCAAACCAGGATGTGTGAAATTGCGATGTAAAAACGATGAAACGACGTTCGTGCAGTTTCACGCTTTTCACGCTTTTTGTATATTTATCGATCTTTGTTTATCGTACAAAACATATGCAATTTGTGTTTGGTGTAGTTTTTAAGTGGGTTAAGATTTTAATCTAAACAATATATATGTATATTTTTAACTTGGCATTTGAACATGTTTTTCTCTCTCCTGGATTAGCATGTATATTTTATGGAAGGTAATTTTTTTCTTTCAGTTTAACCGTACCTGTTGATTATTGCAAGTAATAACATACATATTGAAATTGTGTTTAGGGTAGTTTTTAAGTGGGTAAGTTGTTAAAATCAAAGTCATATTAACCCACTTAAAAACTACCATGAACACAATTTCAATATGTATGTTACTCGTATTACATGCAATCATCAACAGGTACTGTGTAAGTTAGAAAAAAGTGTACCCTTTTATAAAATATACATGTTGATCCAAGAGAATATTATTTTTCAAAACGGCCAAGTTATTATTATTTTTTAAACCAAAGTCATAATCCATTTAAAAACTACCCTAAAAAATAAGTTCAATATGTCTGTTATTACTTGCAAGCATTAACAGGTACTGTTTAATTGAGAGAAAAAAATGGTTACCCTTTCATAAAATATACATGTCGATCCAAGAGAATTTGTTTTGTTTTTCAAAATGGCGAAGTTAAAAAGATTTTTTTTGTTAAAATCAAAGTCATAATCCATTTAAAAACTACCCTAAACACACTTTCAATATGTCTGTTATTACATCCAATCATAAAAAGGTACTGTGTAAGTGAGAAAAAAGTTTACCCTTCCATAAAATATACACGTTGATCCAAGATCTTTTTTTTTTCAAGATGGAGAAGTGTTGTTTTTTTGCTAAAATCAAAATCATAACCCACTTAAAAACTACCCTAATCATAATTTCAATATGTCTGTTATTACTTGCAATCATCAACAGGTACAGTTTAATTGAGAAAAAAAGTTTACCCTTCCATAAAATATACATGCTAATCCAGGAGAGAAAAAAACAAGTTCAAAATGGCCAAGCTAAAAAAACATATATTTGTTGAAATCAAAGTCATAACCAACAAAACTACACCAAACACAAATTGCATATGTTTTGTATGATAAACAAAGATCGACACATATATAAAAAGCGTGAAAGGCGTATAAAACAAGCAAACAAGAAACTGCACGAACGTCAGCCATCTGTTTTTCATCGCAATTTCACACATCCTGGTTTGAGAACAAAGAAATATAAAAAGATCGGACAGGGAAAGTAGCATTCAAGAAGGACAGTCAACCACAAAACACAGAAACAAACACGCAAACAGACAAACAAGAAGGCAAAAGTAATAATAAGCAAACGACATCACAAACACAAAAGGGTTGACAATAGGGCTACCGCCTTGGAAACACTAAAAAAAGCTAATAAAAACTTGCTAAAAAAACGAACAACCCACGCAAATCGTGAAAAGGATACTTACAATTACGTTTTGCAGCAACTAACTTGGAAATAAGAGCATTTTATAATCACTGCAACTAGATTTTGTCAACAATTTTAGCTGGCTAAAAGACTAAATCAGCCGACTTTAAAACCGAGAAGAAAACAAACAAACACCAATAATGTGTTGTTCGAATTATCATTACCATGTTTGCCGATCTTACTTTTTTTTATTGAAATAAGTGTGTTTGTTAATTACTCAATCGATATGCCAGTATAATACATTAATCACACGATTCTTAATTGCTAACACAATGCAGTCGAGGTTTTACCAGTTGTTGTTAACAAACATTTATAGAAAAGTTATCAAAAGATAATTTAATTTTGCTCACTTAATAAATCATTTAAATGTATTGTTATTGTCACAAACATTATCTGGACTGAAAAAAGAACCGCTTGATAATTCGGCAACGCTTTTATTTTGTTTACCGACTCGAGATTCTCCACGTACATTTAACCTTTGAAGAAATTGTTTGAAAGAGCACCAATCAATAGAAATGTTATTTATTTGGCTTTTTAACCATGTATCTTATGTAAATATTCATTAAACAATACATGTAACCAAAACAATAAACACACGGTAATGTGTGTAAACGCTTAAAGAAAAGAAAAAATGCGATATATATTTTCTTTCCAATTCGAGATTTTACCTATTTATTTAACCGTTTTATTTAACCGTTATTTGGAAAAAAATTGTACCATTAGAAAGGTTATTTATTTGGCTTTCTGGCAATGTAAAATATATAAAAAATCAGTAAAACAAGGATATATAATGTCTGTTTGCAATGTAGATGGGTGTGCCGTACATCGAGGCCTCTCGCATACCGCCACGATAAGCGTAGTAAAAATCGAAAAATGCAGCGTATAATCGACAAACTTACCTGGACGACAAGTGTTCTCAGTTGAATACAGCGTTTGTACTGCCGTGTCATATCCCCGTCATATATAAAGCCCTGTGTTTAGTAAGGGTTTATAATGGACTTTTCTGGAATATAAAACTGCAGGACTATATCCCACCTTTCTATATTTTCCTTCTGTTGGCATGCCAACCCGAGTTCTTGAGAGATAACCACCCAGAAATCGTTCCTGTGAATTATTATGCAATTTCGCCCAGTGGTTCTAGATATGTTGTTTAAATGTTTACGATGACGACGGAAGACAACAACGACGGACGAAGTCTGACGACGGACAAAATAGCGATAAACCATTGGTTTTATAACATTTTAGATAATTGACAACACAAAGGACTTCACGGTTTAGCATAAAATAATCGACTTCACGGATTAGCATAATTTAAAAATGCAATTTATTGCGAACAGGTTCTTTGACACAAAACCCTTTCGCTTACCTGATGTGAAATAATATTGTGGAAGTTTTCGTGATAAAAACGGGGGCATATGCATGTATTTTGTTCATAATATGCGCAAAATTATAGTACGCTTCATGGATTAGCAATTTGTTCTGGTGCATTTTCAGAAGTTTTCCAAAGTGTTTACCAAAAGGACCAACTTTCACAAAAAAATAATATCAGTCGAGGGTAGAGTACATTTTTTGCGTTCGAATGCGCTTTATTTGGTAGAAAATGGTTAAGAAATACAAATCTGATCGCACTCTGAAGCTTTCGATGTGGGCGAATGTTTACAACTTTTTTCTTCACGAATTAGCAATAATGACGTCATAGGTCATGTGGTATAGTCACCCTGTACAATAATGCAAAACGTACAGGTATTCTGAACACTGTACATATATTTCCTATACAATGGTCATAATACAAAACGTGCATGTATTCTGAACAGTGTACATTTATTGTCTGTACAGTTATCATAATGCGAAACGTGTCTGAACACTGTATATGTATTTCCTATACAATGGTCATAATACAAAACGTGCATGTATTCTGAACAGTGTACATTTATTGTCTGTACAGTTATCATAATGCAAAACGTGTTTGAACACTGTATATGTATCTCCTATACAATGGTCATAATGCAAAACGTGCATGTATTCTGAACACTGTACATTTATTGTCTGTACAGTTATCATAATGCAAAACGTGTTTGAACAATGTATATGTATTTCCTATACAATGGCCATAATACAAAACGTGCATGTATTCTGAACACTGTACATTTATTGTCTGTACAGTTATCATAATGCAAAACGTGTTTGAACACTGTATATGTATTTCCTATACAATGGTCATAGTACAAATCTTGCAGTCTGAACACTATACATATATTTACTGTACGCTTACCATAATCCAAAACTTTCATGTACTCTTAACACTATGCATATAGTTCCTGTACACTTACTGTATTACAAAGTAGGGTTCAAATCACTCGCTGTTGTTGTAGCCCCTCCTGTCAATATGGTCGCGACGAAGCTCTAGCAGTCAAAACTGCCCCTAAATTGTATTTGATCGACGCATATTTACGCTAATATTAGTTACTTCCCCTTGGTTTCATTTTTTTATCACTTTTTGAGTGGGGGATATTATTCAACAACTTCGAAGATATCAAATTAAACTCGGCAATGACATATTACTTTCTTTAGAATAATAAATGATGAATGCAATATTACAGCTAAGTGTTTGCATCCTTTCCCCCGTTAAAATCCACCAAGCATAGTTTTAATCTGTATTAATTACCTAATAGAAGACTATACCGTAGATGTAAAACTAAACTCCACAGTGAACAGTTACTTCCCTTAGAATAATGTGAACGTACCATGTTCATTATGAGGCATACAGGAAGTAAATCACTATGGTATTCATGCCTGGTGTAGTGGTATTCATGCCTGGTGTAGTCGGAAGGAGTTCCCAAATATATAATCCCTAACTTTTTTGTGATAAAAGGCATTTTTGAGTATTTAAGGCCTGTTTTTCTGGCTGAAATGACTTTATTGACTAGTTTGTGATAGCTAAAAACCATTTGCATGGTTGTATGATGATTTTATTTATCAATTTGACAGATTTGAAAGTGAAAGTAGAACACATTTAAGAGGTGCCTAATGAATGCAGTTTGTTCACGGTGTCAACAAAGATCAGAATTTTATTTTCTTATATGCCACATGACCCCTACTATTCTCAGCAGTTTTCTAGAGAGGCAGGTCTCATGATTAAGAACATGTAAGTGAATCTTAGTTTGAACTTCATTTGGAAAAATGGCTAACTAGAAAGCTTGGACAATATTGCATTGGACTCAATGGGCTTTGATTTACTTCCGGTACACCTATAAGGTAAATATTCTCTTTGAATGCAAGATGGAATGTTATTACTAGTAGTATTCAGGGTCGTAGCTACCTGTACGCCGAGTCAGGGTCGTATCTACCTGCAAGCCGAGTACGCAGCTGCGTGCATATTATAAAACTATGCAATAGTAACGAGAGGGAATGGGGGCGTTTGGTATGGGAAGCCATAACCGTCAAAATGTGGATATTTACAAATCATTCAATGACAGGCCGTTTAATTCAACATGAAGTCATTATATGACGTATATTTTGATTCGATGCGACGTGTAAACTCTGTTCATTCGTTACAAATAATAATAAGGTTCGAAGTGAAATGATACGGTGTAAAATTTCAAACTTTACGACGCAAATAGAAATCATTTGACAAAAAAAGCTAATGCAATACAGTAAAATACAAGTCGGTACGATGAAAACTTAAACGATTCATCGAAACATGCGAAGTAACACACAACAAAGTAAATTAGTATGATGCAATATGAATCAGTTTAACGCAAACACTTTTAGTCTGGTGGTAAGTAAAATAATCGGACGAAAACAAAGTCGGTGCAATGCAAACACAATCCGTTCGACAGAAGCTGATTTCATTACGTGCAAAGTGAAACGGTAAGATGGCGGCATCAGGTGTCAAACCAGTCAGGAAGTATTTCCGGGTCGTAGGGTGCTGAAATAGTTCCTTGAAAGAATCCAAAGTTTCTAGTTTGCATGTGTTTTTTCCAAGATTAGTTTCTATTTCATTGTTAAATCTAACCTGAGGTTAAAGTAGTATGTCTGTTGTCATGAATAGTAAGTATTTTTACTGTGTTTGTCAGGATTATTTCTTGGAAAGTATGAGCACAGAGGTTAGGTAGAGATGTGGTTTTGACAGATGTTTATTTCAAAATACGCATGGTGTGAATGGATGACGCGAAATGTTGAAAAACTGAATCGGTGTTTTATTCCAGAGATGGGACCGTTTGCTAGCCAAATGTGTTTAATACACAGAATAAACGTGTATTTAAGCGAACGAATGTTGTGGAACGTGTGACTTTTCTCCAAATATAGCCTGTCTGACACCATCACTGCCGATAGCTGCCACATTACTTGCAGGGTTATTTCCCCTACACAATTACTGGCTTTATGATAAAAAAGCAGTGTGTTCTTTTCAATGATAAGCTTTATTAACCGTATGCTGTTGTGAAGATCAGGAGGCGTGTTCTGATGTCTTCAATAGCTTGCAAAATGCCATGTAGATTATATCTGACGTAGTATTAAACCATTAATACATTTTAATACAACGCTTTTAAAAATACAGTCAAACCTGTCTTAAGCAGCCATCCAGAGGAAGGACCAGTGGGCTGCTTAACAATACAGGCCCATTTTAGTGGAATTTAAGCTGAAGGTAATATAAAAATCTAAATATTCATGTATTTACTCCCTCCATATTGAGAATAGTGTCAGTAAACTGAGAAAATTGTGTGGCTGCTTAATACAGGTTTGTTTCAATAAAAGAGACTGCTAACACAGGTCTGACAGTAAATCTATCAACCACCAATTTATTTATAGCTAAATGTTTACTACTTGCTGATGACTCTATGACCCCCTTTACTGCAGTCCAAATCAGCTGACAGTCCTGTAGACCTATTTCAAGAGTAACGTCAAGTAGTTCAATTATTGACAATGGCAACAAACATAAACCCTTTAACCTCACCCGACCCCCCCCCCCCCCACCCACACCCACACACACACTCACCCGCCACCCCACCCCACCCCAACCCACCACCACCAATTATTGAATTATTGTCAAAGACAACAAAGGAACTATATTAACCGTATTTTACTAGAAACTCTACACATAATACGACGCAAACTCGGCCAATATGAACCGGAAGTCGGCCAATAATTATATGAAAAAAACAAGGCCAATATGAAGAAACTCGCCAAATAAACGCAAATCATGTCAAATAATAGTATAAGTCCCCAACCGGACCCGGAGGAGACTATAGGTTTGCACCCTGTCCGTCCGTCCGTCCTTCCGAAAATGCTTGTCCGGGCCATATTTTCAATACTACAAGACTTTGAGATACCAAACTTGGTGTGTGGATACATCTTGGGATAGCGGTGTGTCGCTTACCAAAATAAGGTCACTGTGACCTTTACCTGTGACCTCTGTCATAGAAAATGCTTCTCCGGGCCATATTTTCAATACTATAAGTCTTTGAGATAGCAAACTTGGTGTGTGGATACATCTGGGGATAGCGGTGTGTCGCGTACCAAAATAGGGTTGCTGTGACCTTAACCTGTGACCCTGTCATAGAAAATGTTCCGAAAATGCTTGTCCGGACCGTATTTTTAATACTATAACACTTAGAGATACAAACTTGGTATTTGAATATCTCTTGGGATAGCGGTGTGTCACGTACCAAAATAAGTTCGCTGTGACCTTGACCTGTGACCTCTGTCATAGAAAATGCTTGCCCGGACCGTATTTTCAATACTATAACACTTAAGAGATACCAAACTTGGTATGTGAATGCATCTTGGGATAGCGGTGTGTCGCGTATCAAAATAAGGTCATTGTGACCTTGACCTTGACCTGTGACCTCTGTCATAGAAAATGCTTGTCCGGACCGTATTTTCTATACTATAACACTTAGAGATACCGAACTTGGGATGTGGATACATCTTGGGATAGCGTGTTTTCATATTGCCCCAGTTATTGGTCCAAGGACAGTCATACTGGCCCAATGCCTTCCAGTTATTGGTCCTCGCACTGTCATATTGGCCCGCGGCCTTCGGCTTTGGGCCAATATGACAGTCCTTGGACCAATAACTGGGCCGATAAATTAACACTTAATTAATGACTTCATAATACAACACATTTATTACCACCATGGCCAGTGTATCCCACATTTATCACATTTTTATAACTACCATGACTAATATATACCACATTTATTACTACCATGATCTATGTACATCACATTTATTACAACACTGTTTCAATTTTAGATTTCGATAAACTTTTGAGTAAAAGTTGTGGATGTAGCTAGATTGTGGTTAAACATTTGCATGTTTAATCCAGAGGCTGATAGAGTGGATCTCCATTTATCATAGGCTGAAGAGGGAGCCAGATAAATGTTTTCCTCTTATTGGACTGACTGCTAGATTATTTTTTTTCCAAGAATCTGAGAGAAGGCCGAATTTTTTTTTAAGAATTTGAGGGACTGTTTATTTTTTCTCCCGCATGTCAGAGCCAGATTTTCCCCCAACAATTCAAGGGCCAGATATTTTTTCAGGAAAAATTCCAGGTCAACAGCCTCCCCCACCCTACTTCCCAGAAGATAAAATGGTCGGTACCTTACACCGTACATATACAAGTGTATAGGTTGCCCCGTGTGGTTCCCGGGAGCCCCGTTTGGTCAAGGGGCAAAGGATAGGGCCACTGCAGATCCCTTTGGCGGGGTAGGCAGAGGGGTAGAATACCCCCAAATTCATGTTCATTTTATCATTTTTTGTTCATGTTCATTAATTTTGTTTCAGGTGCCATCTCGCTCACATCAAAAGAGCACTGGTAGAAAAATAATAAACGTGGCTCCATCGTAAATGGAGTTTCTACGATAGAATTTGCAGCAACTCTGCAGTTCAGGGTGAGAAGATTCTAGGCCCATTTTCCATATTTTATCTCGATGTACATGGAGGATGAGCCTGGCATGTTCATGCCTGTTAGGTGCCATATAACCTTTTATGTGTTGGTGCGCCTTTAAACCCAATTCAATTCAATTATTATGTCGGATATCGTCGGGAGATGTTTACACAATGTATGACATCACTGAGATTTACCCCAGGTTGCATAAACAAAGAATAACATTTTTTTTGTATATCTGACCAGTTTACGCACGGAATAGTAAAACGGTATTTAAAAAAAAATCAGGAAAAACGAGTATGGATTTTTTAATGATTTTGGCCTTCTCTTTATTATATTACTATATACACATAACTATAAATCTATATATTTTCTCTCTACTGTACCACGTATTAGGCAAATGTTATCCAAATGTATATAGCATATATATACATATATAGCATGTGTTGAGAAAAGCATGTGACCACCGTTGTGCTATTTATAAACATCATGTGACTTTGAGTTTAATAGTACGTTTGTACATGTCCATATCTGTGTCGTAAAGTCAGTTCAGTGAATGAAGCAGTGTGTTAACTAATGTACTATAACGATTTTACGATCAATTGTATTATACTGCGCTAAATATTAGAAAAACAAAATAAGTGTATATACTTCAGGACTATTAGTAAAGTGTGTATGATCGTCAAGCGGATCTTTTCGCTCTGGTATGTATGCAAGCTAATTGTAGCATTGTCTATGAAATTCCTTTTTTATTTACACAGTTGTAAATCGTTTAATAGCGATACATCTGGGCTAAAGCTCAATGACGTCAAATACTGTGTAAACTCTCAATACTATGTCCGGCATAATAAACATATACGTTTGTTTGTACAATAGCTCGAATGGGTTTCCTTTGTTCTTGCTTATGATATAATTTTCATAAACCTGAATGTCTGAGCCAAAACCGTAATTGACAGATTCGGCAGTCTACCCAATTTTACACGCGATTAGTTGTAATGTTTACACACAACCTGTCAATCAAAATGTCAATTACCGGCATTGAATGGCTAAGGTACAAAACAGTCATAGCATATTTTTCTCGTATGCGATTTACACTTTACTGTCGGGCCTGCCGTGTAACTAATGAACTGTTTGCCTGAAATCATTGACCGTTTATTAAATATTATTGATGAGGCATTATCAAAGTTATGGGACCGACGGAAGGACAGACAGACAAAGGAAATTCTATATCCCTTCGCCTAATCGGCGGGGGATTAGGTGGGGGATAAAAGTGATGTTATGTAGAAATGTTTACATTTTATAAGTGTCAAAGGGAATAATTGTAAAATGAAAATGTCAGAGAACGTTTGTCACAACATTTCTCTATACATGAGATCTCGATTCCTTTCGAAAACCAATCAGATTCAATCATGCATGGCAGAGTTATCGCCCCTTGAATGTCAGAAGAAATAGGATTTCTGCAAAGAAGTTTTCGGTGGCGATATGGCTAAAACAAAACAAACTTCATTAAATTAGGATAAGTATAAAAATAATAACAGTAATAACAAATGCATGTCGTCTGATGTAACGGTAGTCAGAGTTTCTATGTATTGTTTTAAATACCTTAAATATAAATGCTTTTAAACACAATATTGATAATGGTAATAAAATGTGATAAATGCCATTGATAGAACATAATAATGATAACTGTTCCACTGTAATATATGTATTCATTCTCTAAATGAAGTATGTTTGTTTGTACTCTTCTCTGAAATATTGTGTATTGTATTCCGCCTTGTTTAGGCAATAAACATGTAAATGTTATGCCAAATCAAATATTGAAATGAATTGAATTGAATTGATGAAAATAATTGTATGGTTTGATATAGAGATGTCTGTGGTACATAGTTATATAATCTCTTCTACTCGCGAATTTATGAACGGCCTTTGATAGTTACCGTGATGTAATGTGAAGGTTTCAATTTAATATCTACTTACTCTTCAAATGTACGTACGGCTCGGATTCTAATTATTATCGAATTATATCTGCTATATATCTATCTCATGTATAATTGCTCTACTATCTGATATAAATAAATTAATAAACATTAGTGTTTATCGTTATATACATCCTCCATACACTGAGTCAAAGCCATATATCGGCCAATATTCGATAGGCTAAGCCTAAAAGAAAGGGTACAACAACAACATGCACATAGAAAGTCAGTTTAAACATCTATTCCATACACTGCACACACACTATCTCTCTTACTAAATGTCACTGTATTATTAAACTCCACATCTCCGTATATTCCACATACAAGTCACTGTCTTTTCATTCTTAACCGTTATTTAAACCTCAGTAAAGCACAATATATATATGCGCATTAACATCCAAATTAAGTCACTATCTTTACATTCTTGCTGCTCTAAAATACACTTTAAAACACAAACATCTATAGCAATCCTATTAACATCCACCTACATTTACAATTCATCAAGTTCTAGTTTGCAACAATTCTTAAATAACTGAGTGGTTTTTTTCAGCCACCTTAAGACACAGCCACTTTAAGACACATTAAATCTCCCCGTCATAGGTGGGACAAAGGTCGAAGAAAATGAAGCTCCACCAAACATACAACAATTTTTTTTTATAAAACACAAATCCCATCCGCTCGCCCTTTTGGTGGGTGCGCAACCTTTACAACATAATTTAGACTAATTACTTTTTTTTAACATAAATTTCCATATTTTACAGATTTTTTAGTGGGTCGCCGTAAAAATTTCGAAAAATAATGTTGACAATACATGTAATTTATATATTATTAGAATTGGGTTCTTTCCCAAAAATGAAAATTTTATTTCTCAACCCTTTTTGAAAAGAAAGGTGTTTTTTTTATTTCCCAATTAAAACGTCTGTTATCGGGGACAAGTACTGTATACTTAGATGGAGGTTTAATGGAGATGCATGGACGAGCTAGGTGATGGTTGATACGCCTTGGTGGGACGTCGGACATTGGTCGACGTTGAACGACGGACGAGTTGGTGAGGTGTCGGACATTGGTCGACGGTGGACGCGACGAGAAGCAAAATAGTACTTCATGAGTGTGTTACATATACACTGTTGCAGTTACGTGTTTTCTGGCTTTAAAATGAGGTCGTCCTGAAGGTTTGCGAATATGACTTATGGCGTCTCAAAAAGCAATCTGTATTGAGTGTGAAAATAAACTAAACCATTTTAGACAATGACTTCAGAATGCACCCTTTCGCATCGTTCCCGCCCCGTGTGGTTCCCGGGGGCCCGTGTGGTCAAGGGGCAAAGAATAAGACCACTGCAGATCCTTTTGGATGGGTAGGCGGAGGGGTAGAATCCCTCCAGATTCATTTTCATTTTATCATTTTTTGTTCATGTTCATTAAAGGTCTTCATCATGATCCCTGCATTGTTTCAGGTGCCATCTCGCTCACATCAAAGAGCAGTGGCAGAAAAACAATAAACATGGCTCCAGCGTAAATGGAGTTTCTAAGATATAATTTGCAGCAACTCTGCAGTTCAGGGTGAGAAGGTTCTAAGCCCATTTTCCATAGTTTATCTCGATGTACATTGAGGATGAGCCTGGCATGTTCATGTGTTGGTGCGCCTTAAAACCCAATTCAATTCAATTCGCATCGTTCCAACCGCCATTACCCACCCTCATCCCATTTTCTGGACCAGCCTCTGATGCATATTAAGATTACTGTTATTTATATTTCAGAAAAGTGAATCGTCATGTTAAAATGGGGGACGCCGATGACGAGATCTCAATACGTTTTACCCGCGATGCAAGACAAGAAACGCCTAAAAGTGGTGGAGGTTATCGCAAAGCAAACGAATCAGATAACCCGAAAGATATTCGATATAGTGACTACAGAGATAGTGGTACTGATAGCTACATGAACAGCTCACGCCAGAGAGTAGAAAGTTCACCAGATAGCGACTATAACAGTGGCGCGTCAACAGTACCCGATGATAGGAAGGATGTCAATGTGATTGGTATACCGCGAAAACAGCAAAAATCAGGTTGGACTTCAGACAGTGTAACTTTTGCTGTTACGAGTACTGGTGCTACATGGCCATTGTGTGAGGAAAGCGGATCGTTAACCGTTTCTTCGAGAGACAACTCTATCCCTACAGATATTAAAGCACGAGAAACGATATCACGGGCATCTGTTGAATTCCCTGACGACGATTCCAGTAGTAATGATAGTAGCGAAACGAAATTCAGTCTAAGAAGATTAACGCGGGGTCAAAAAATTATTCTTGCCAGTTGTTGTCTCACCAACCTACTTTGTTTCCTGAGCTTGTCAGTATTAGCTCCATTCTTTCCTACTGAGGTAAAAGTCTTCACTTATTACTTTAGTATTAGATTCATTTTATCTCTTTAAGAAAACGATTATTTATTAAAATTGGATAGGGTTAATATTTAAATATTGGAATATCAATGCTTACGTCCTAAATATAGGAGGTGGTGTGTATTTATGTAAATATCTGGGGTGACATTACAATTCTATATATTAGTTGTTGGTGTTAACCTTTTGATCAATCTTTGTGAATATCTGGTATGATTTATTTATTTATAAGGTCGGTGGCATCATTTTTGTAACTTTTACGAATGGATTTATATTTGCAAATACTGGGCATCGATTTTGTTTTGTGTGGGAAATATCAGGTTGTTTTTATGTTAACATAAGAAAGAGTGGGTATTGCTTGGTGATATCTTTATATTAGTTCTCTGTTTACATCAAGGTTTTTGTAAAGAATGTTTTAGTTTGCATAGGAGAACTAGTTTAAATGTTTACATATGCGCAATAGTATATATATGTACATAGGAGCAATAGCGTATGTGTCTACTTGAGCGCGATCGTTTATATGTTCACGTTGGAGCAATATTTTATATCTGTTCATAGGAGCAATAGTTTATATGTGAACATAGGAGCAATAGTTTATATGTGTACGTAGGAGCAATCGTTTGTTTGTGTAAATAGGAGCAATAGTTTATATGTATTCATATGAGCAATAGTTTGTATGTGTACATATTAGTAATAGGTTATGCGTGTACATATGAGCAATAGCTTAGTAATAGGTTATATGTGTACATATGAACACTAGTTTGTCTGAACATAGGAGTACTAGGTTATATGTGTACATCTGAGCAATATTTTATATGTGTAGATATGAGAAATAGTTGATATATGAACCTAGGAGTAATAGGTTATATGTCTACAAATGAGCAATAGTTTATTTGTGTACAAAAGGAGCTCTAGTGCGTTTGTATACATAGGATCAATAGTTTATATGTGTACATAGTGACAGTAGTTTATATGTGTATATACGAGTCATTGTTTATATGTGTACATATGAGCAATAGTTTATATGCGTACATAGAAGCAATAGTGTATGTGTGACATATGAACTATAGTGTGTATGTGTACACAGGAGCAATAGTTTATATGCGTACATAGCAGCAGTAGTTTGTATGTGTCCATACGAGCAAAAGTTCAGATGTGTACATAGGAGCATTTGTTGATATGTGTACGTAGGAGCGCTAGTGTATATGTTTACATATGAGCTCTAGATAATATGTGTACATATGAGCAATAGTTTATATGAACGTAGGAGTAATAGTTTATCTGTGTACATAGGAGCTCTTGTCTGTATGTGTACATAATATCTATAGTGTATATCTGTACATAGCAACAGTAGTTTATTTGTGTCCATACGAGCACAAGTTTATATGTGTACAAAGGAGCAATAGTTTATATGTGTAAATAGGAGCAATAGTTCGGTGTGTACATATGAGCAATAGTTTATATGTCAACAAAGGAGCAATAGTTTAATTGTGTAAATATGAGTATTAGTTTATATGTGTACATATCATTAATAGTTTGTACGTGTACATAAGAGCAATAGTTGATATATGAACCTAAGAGTAACTGGCTATATGTCTGCAAAGGAGCAACAGTTTGTACATAGAAACTCTAATGTGTATGTGTACATAGAACCAATAGTTTATATGTTTACATAGCAGCAACAGTTTATATGTGTACATAGCAGCAATAGTTTATATGTTTATATAACCACAGTAGTTTATATGTGTAAATAGCGGCAATAGTTTATATGTTTATATAACCGCAGTAGTTTATATGTTTACATAGCAGCAATAGTTTATATGTTTATATAACCGAAGTAGTTTATATGTGTACATATGAGCAGTAGTTTATATGTGTACATATCAGCAGTAGTGTATATGTGTACATAGCAGCAATAGTTTATATGTGTACATATCAGCAGGAGTTAATATGTGTACATAGCAGCAGTAGTTTATATGTGTACATACCAGCAATAGTTTATATGTGTACATATCAGAAGTAGTTTATATGTGTACATAACAGCAGTAGTTTATATGTGTACATATGAGCAGTAGCTTATGTCTACATAGGAGCATTAGTGTATCTCTGAACATATGAGCAATATTTTATATGTGTGCGCATGAGCAATAAGTTATATATCAACGTAGGAGCAATACTTTATATGTGTACATATAGTCACTAGTTTATATGTCTACAAATGCGCAGTAGTTCATATATGAACACAGGAGCGATAGTTTATAGATGTGATATAAAAGCGTTAGTTTATATGTGTACATGTACACACTAATTTATATATGTATATATGAGCAATTATAGATATATAGGTGCAATAGTTTGTATTTCTACATATGAGCAATAATGTTATGCGTACATTGAACTAATAGTTTATACGTGTAAATACCAGCAATAGTGTATATGTCTACACATATTTAGTTTAAAGATGTACATAGGAGCAATAGTATATATGTCTACATATATTTAGTTTAAAGATGTACATAGGAGCAATAGTATATATGTCTACACATATTTAGTTTAAAGATGTACATAGGAGCAATAGTATATATGTCTACATATATTTAGTTTAAAGATGTACATAGGAGCAATAGTGTATATGTCTACACATATTTAGTTTAAAGATGTACATAGGAGCAATAGTATATATGTCTACATATATTTAGTTTAAAGATGTACATAGGAGCAATAGTGTATATGTCTACATATATTTAGTTTAAAGATGTACATAGGAGCAATAGTATATATGTCTACACATATTTAGTTTAAAGATGTACATAGGAGCAATAGTGTATATGTCTACATATATTTAGTTTAAAGATGTACATAGGAGCAATAGTATATATGTCTACATATATTTAGTTTAAAGATGTACATAGGAGCAATAGTGTATATGTCTACATATATTTAGTTTAAAGATGTACATAGGAGCAATAGTATATATGTCTACACATATTTAGTTTAAAGATGTACATAGGAGCAATAGTGTATATGTCTACATATATTTAGTTTAAAGATGTACATAGGAGCAATAGTGTATATGTCTACACATATTTAGTTTAAAGATGTACATAGGAGCAATAGTATATATGTCTACATATATTTAGTTTAAAGATGTACATAGGAGCAATAGTGTATATGTCTACATATATTTAGTTTAAAGATGTACATAGGAGCAATAGTGTATATGTCTACACATATTTAGTTTAAAGATGTACATAGGAGCAATAGTATATATGTCTACACATATTTAGTTTAAAGATGTACATAGGAGCAATAGTATATATGTCTACATATATTTAGTTTAAAGATGTACATAGGAGCGATAGTGTATATGTCTACACATATTTAGTTTAAAGATGTACATAGGAGCAATAGTATATATGTCTACACATATTTAGTTTAAAGATGTACATAGGAGCAATAGTATATATGTCTACATATATTTAGTTTAAAGATGTACATAGGAGCAATAGTATATATGTCTACATATATTTAGTTTAAAGATGTACATAGGAGCAATAGTATATATGTCTACATATATTTAGTTTAAAGATGTACATAGGAGCAATAGTATATATGTCTACACATATTTAGTTTAAAGATGTACATAGGAGCTATATGTGAACATATAAGCAATAGTTTTATGTGTACATATGAGCAATAGTTTTATGTGTACATATGAGCAATAGTTTATATGTGTATGTGTGAACAATATTTTATATATCCGCGTAGGAGCATATGTCTGCATAGAAGCAATAGTTTAATTGTGTACATAGGAGTTCTAGTGGTTATGTGTAAATATGAGCAATAGTTTATATGTATACATGTGAGCTATAGTTTACATATCAACGTAGGAGCAATAGTTTATATGTGTGCATATGATCAATAGTTTTTATGTGTACATATGAGCAATATTTTATATATATATGTATGAACAATATTTTATATATATGTCTAAGAGCAATAGTTTATATGTCTACATAGGAGCAATACATGCAGTTTATTTATTTACATAACATCCATAGTTTATATGGTTGCATATGAGAAATAGTGTACATGTGTACACAGGAGCGGTAGTGTATATGTCAACCTATGAGCAATAGTTTATTTGTCTACATAGGAGCAAAACATGCGGTTAATTTACATAACAGCCATAGTTTGTATGTCTGCATATGAGCAATAGTGGACATGTGTACATGGGAGCACTAGTGTATATGTGTTTATATGAGCAATAGAGTATATGTTTATGTATGCGCACTTGTTTATAGGGCTGGCGTGGCGCAGTCGGTAGCGCGGCGGATTTGTAACCAGAGGCCCTGGGTTCAGTCTTCCGTGGTGCCATTGAGTTTCGTCGGTGTGTTTCCCTTAGCCTCTTCCGTCGGATGGGGACGTAAACCGGGCGGTCCCGTATATCGGTCTATCCTCCGAGCACGTTAAAGAACCAAAGGAATCTATTCGCTACGCCCATGGCAGCGACTTAAGGATTGCTTCCGTATGTCAGTTTTGCACATTCAATATGGCGTTAGTTTTGCACGTATCAGGAGTGACGTCAGTTTTACACGTGTCAAGAGGACTGTTAGTTTTGCACATATCAAGGTGGCATTAGTTTTGAAATTATTAGGAGTCACGTTAGTTTTGCACTTATCAGGGGTGTGCATCTCTGAAATAAAGTTTTATTTCTACATTATAGGCTGCTAACAAGAACGTTAACAGTACCATATCAGGATGGATATTTGGTGTGTTTGCTTTAGTCCAGTTTATCAGTGCACCATTATTTGGAAATATGGTAAGTACAGATTGTAATAGTATGTAATTTAAGCAAGTAAATTATTTAAAGGGAGTTCAACTACACAGCCAGACAATCTATCTTTAGTACTGAGAGTTCTAAAAACATGAACAAGAGTGAAAGAATTCATAATCGGATGAAAAACAAAGATGATAAGACCATTTGTCACAAGGACACAGAATCCGCCATTTCGAGAGCTATGACATCATAGTTCTAAATAACCTTATATCCACATATCTGAAGTTCAGATCCGGTAAACCCATGATCACTCTGCAGCTCATATCCGATCACCCATGATCACTCTGCAACTCAAATACGGTCACCCATGATCAATATGTAGCTCAGATTCAGTCATCCAAGATCGCTCTGCAGCTCAGATCTGGTCACCCATGATCAATCTACAGCTCAGATCCGGTCACCCATGATCACTCTGCAGCTCAGATCCGGTCACCCATGATCACTCTGCAGCTCAGATCCGGTCACCCATGATCACTCTGCAGCTAAGATCGGGTCAGCTCAGATCCGGTCACCCATGATCACTCTGCAGCTCAGATCTGGTCACCCATGATCACTCTGCAGCTCAGATCTGGTCACCCATGATCACTCTGAAGCTCAGATCCGGGCATCCATGATCACTCTGAAGCTCAGATCCGGGCATCCATGATCACTCTGCAGCTCAGATCTGGCTTGGAATTCAACAACCATTCTTCGGACTATTCTTAGACTTGAGCTCAAGTACTAAAATTTCATTCACAAATATTCCCATGACCTTCATAGATAAACAATCGTACGAACTTGCTATTTATTAGAATTTATCATATTTATACATAGCAGCTTCTTATGAACGTTTATCCTTTACACTTATAGAAATATGTGTGATTAAAATGTGCATACTTGGGCTTATGTCTAAGAATATTCTCGAGAATGGCTGGTGAATTCAAGGCCTGGTCATCTATTATCACTTTGCAGCTCAGATACGGTCACCTATTATCACTTTGCAGCTCAGATACGGTCACCTATTATCACTTTGCAGCTCAGATATGGTCACCTATTATCACTTTGCAGTTCAGATCGGGTCACCCATGACCACTCTGCAACTCAGATCTGATCACCTATGATCACTCTGAAGCTCAGATATGGTCACGTATTATCACTTTGCAGTTCAGATCGGGTCACCCATGACCACTCTGCAACTCAGATCTGATCACCTATGATCACTCTGAAGCTCAGATATGGTCACCTATTATCACTTTGCAGTTCATATCGGGTCACCCATGACCACTCTGCAACTCAGATCTGATCACCTATGATCACTCTGAAGCTCAGATATGGTCTGTCACCTATGATCACTCTGAAGCTTAGATATCACTCTGCAACTCAGATCTGGTCACCCATGATCAATATATAGCTCAGATATTGTCAGCAATGGTCAATATGCAGCTCAGATCTGGTCACCCATAATCCCTCTGCAGCTCAGATCCGTTCACCCATGATCAATATGTAGCTCAATTTCGGTCAACAATGGTCAATCTCCAGCTCAGATTCGGCTTACAGTGATCGACACCGTTACCAGTTGTCAATGAACTGTTTTTAAACTTTTATAGGTATCAAAAGTTG
>JAWPHD010020614.1:0-31142 GCA_037043455.1 Cyrtodaria siliqua | reverse complement strand
TACGCCATCTGTTGTTATTCGCCCATAATCCATGAAAATGATTGTCGAGAATTCGGAAAGGTCTTGCTGCAAACCAGATACGAGTGAATGCATATCCCTTAATTTTAGCAGAAATAACACTGATTTTCTTCATTTTGTTTACGGAAATGTTATAGTATCTTTTAAATGTCGTAATTATTCTCATAGTATTAACATGTTTTCTTTTTTTTTACAAATCCTAGTCCTTCAGTGTTTAAATGTCATATTCAACACATTATTGTAGAATTTTGTACAATGTTTAGTGAAAATATTGATCATCCAAAAACGCTATTTCAGAAGACTACCCTTCCATTTAATGTCCATTTATCATTAAATTAATTTTACACGTTAGCTTAAAATGTTAATTTCTAAGACAATGCCTTTTCATCTACCATGCTTAAATTCTAAATATTGTAATGCACAGATATAACTGGTAATGTATGAGAAATTTCAAAGGTCTTCGACAAGTACTTAAAGAGAAACAGGCATTTAAAAAAGTAACAATTAACATACCTGAAAATGCCTCAGTATGTATAAGTGATGTGTATTAAAGGTTCCATAACTTTTGTCACACAAAAGATACAGCATTTATTTTACCATCAATGGAATGGTATTGAAACTCTCTTTCATTTGTTACCAAACATCAACACTCACAATGAGCACATAATTGTTAAAACGCGTTAGTGACAGAACTTATTGAATGACCCTCGTATATGTGCAATGTTTCATATATATGTGTTACAATTTCTGTGTATACTGTGGTGGTTGTGATGACGATGATATGGTGGTGGTGGTGGTGATGGGGATGATGATGATTTTGACGCTGATTATACTGATGATGATGATGATGATAATGATAATAATGAGTATTACAATGATGATAATGATGCTGCTGATTGTTGTAGTGATGGTGATGATGATGTCTCTGATGCTGTTGGTGCTAGCGTCACGGCATGTGTATTGGCGCAGTGAGGTGATAACGATTTTTACGTATGGTGATTTTGGCGCTGATGATGGTGATTGTGATGGTGGTGGTGTGATGATGCCACTGATGATGACTGTATCACTGATTATATTGATGATTGATGCTTGTGGGGGTTGGGGTGCTGCTGCTGCTGCTGCTGCTGGTAGTGGCGGTGGTGGTGGTGGATGGTAATGCTGCTGCTGATGGAACTGGTGGTTCTGGTCATCTTTGTAATCCTCATCATCAACATCACCAGAACAACAGTTTTAGCAACAGCATAATTATCATCACCAGCACCAACAGCATCAGAAACATCATCATCGCCATCACTACAACAATCACCTTCATCATTATCACCATAACACATCCACCATCACCACAAACATCACCACACCACTGTCACCATCATCATCATCATTATCATCATCAGCAGCATCAACATCATCAGTAGCAGCAGCATCAGCAAAAGCAGCAGCAGCAGCATAAGAACTACCAACGACCACCACAATATACATAACCATCATCAACATCACAAAGACCACTAGTTCCATAAGCATCATCAGTATCATAAACATCAGCAGCAGCAGAAGTAGCATCATAACCACTAACCCCACCGCAACCATCATCCGCATTATCATCACAACCATAGTATCATCAGCAGCAGCAGCATTTTCACAATCACAAGCATCATAATCATCATCGTAATACTCATTATTATCATCATCATCATCGGCTTTATCACTAACATAATCATCATCACTTCAATCAACAATTTCACCACCACAACTATCAACATCATCAGTATAATCAGCGGCAAAATCATCATCAGCGACATCATCATCACCACCACCACCACATCATCATCGTTATCACAACCATCATCATCATCAGCAAAATCATCATACTTTAACACACCACGCCATCACCCGGGCCGTGGTAATGCGCAATAGTATTTGTGTTATTAATAACCATTCCATTTGACAGAGTTTACCCAGCATGCAATTATACAATATAAATAAACTAACGTATTGAATACAAATAGCAAAATATAGAACATATATGGAAAATTATACAGTATACACAGAAACTAGAAATTGTTATTGCCCATGGGACAAAAATGTATGGCTTCCCCACTCGCCCGAACAGACATAATTGACGACTCTAGGTCCAACCGTTTTCTATTGATCCGAGATCTTTTTGATATTCAATATCCCTGTGACTGTATCTACTATCTGTATCAGTAAGGCCACATAAAAAAATATGTGTGGTTCAGGTAACCCGACCGACCCTATTTTAAGGGGCCGACCCTAAAACTGTGTATGCAAAAATTAAAAAAAAAAAATATAATGATAATAAAAAAATAATAAGAAAAAAAAAAAAAAGAAAAAAAAAAAGAAGAAGATTGTTGATAATGCCAAAAAAATCAGACTCATGGTATAGTAATTTAAACATATTAAATTCATTATCAGAATTGAAATCATTACTGAGGGGGAAAAAATGCCTACCTACCTACCCTAGTACTTGCCAGTATTACCTGAACCACACATATTATTTTGTTTGGCCTAATATCTACTGGTCATGACCAACCATCCTTTCAAGTTTGAGGACCCTAGGTCCAACCATTCTCTAGTTATTGATCGGACATTGTCTAGTTATTGATCGGACATCGTTTTGAAAGTCAAGGTCACTGCAACCTTGACCTTTGACCTAGTGACCCCAAAATCAATAGGGGTCATCTACTGGTCATGACCAACCATCCTTTCAAGTTTGAGGACCCTAGGTCCAACCATTGTCTAGTTATTGATCAGACATTGTTTTGATTGTCAATGTCACTGCGACCTTGACCTTTGATCTGGTGACCCCAAAATCAGTAGGGGTCATCTGCTGGAAATGACCAACCATTCTTCCAAGTTTGAGGACCCTAGGTCCAACCATTGTGTAGTTATTGATCGGACATCGTTTTGATAGTCAATGTCACCGCGACCTTGACCTTTGACCTAGTGATCCCAAAATCAATAGGGGTCATCTACTTGTCATGACCAACAATCCTTCCAAGTTTGAGGACCCTAGGTCCAACCATTCTCTAGTTATTGATAGGACATCGTTTGTGACACAGACAGACCTACAGAAAGCACAAAATCAACATGGCTCCCCTACCACACTTTGTGTGGGAGAGCCGTAATTATAACAAATATATATATGAAACATTGCATATATATATCATGTATATAAAACATTGAATATATAGAGGATCTTAAACGAGTTCCCATTTCATATAAGATTTATGAAATGAGTTATGAATTATTTTAATTTTAACGAGCCTTTTGGCGAGTTAAAATTAAAAATAATTCATAACGAGTTTCATAAATCTTATATGGAATGAGGACGAGTTTAAGATCCTTTTTATCACATAACATTGCAATCAAATTAGTAAAAAATAATTCAGATGGACATAGAACCACCACGACGTCAGACACACTTTAGCGCCAAAACGTAATAAAATATGTGACGTAGCAACGTCGCGTCTCACATATAATGTTGCGTATAAAAGAGTTCGTGTTTTACCTCTTTACAAAATAGCAGTTTACGCCAACTTTTTAACAAACCAACAACAATGTTTTGTATAACGCGCATTATTTTTATAAGCTGTCACAAATAATAAGTTTATGACTCAGATCTGGGTGAATTTGTAATAAATAAAATAGTTTCAGTTAATGAACTTGCGTAGTGTTACAGGTTTAACTCAACCAATCAAAATCGTTCCAGGTTGTATTACACGTGTGTCATACAATAGAATATTAAATGGGTGTTCGACACTGCTAACAAGGGACGTTATGTGATAAAAATATATATTATACCTCATTTGCATATTCCACTCTTGTTTAATGTGACGTCACCGGTCCATAAAGTTGCATAATGACCGGGCGCCCGATCCGATAGCTATATTAACGGACGTGTGAAAAAAACGTCAAAATAATTCATAAAACATATTGATTTAATTTGTTGGTCAGATTCGGTATAATATAACAAATAATGTATGGTGATTCGGTCCATATGAAGTTTATGGCCTGGGCAGTCAGACCTAGAACGTTATATGGACCTCGGCTTCGCCTCGACTTGCATATGGACCGAAGCACCATACATTATTTGTTAAATATTATTGCATATGAATGAACAGATAACAGAATATAAATGAACATATATAGAATACAAATAGTAAATATAGAATATAAATGATCAATTATAGAATATGAATGACAAAATATACAATATAAACATGCCAGTTATAGAATATAAATATCAAAATATAGAATATAAATGAAAATGTATGCAATACAAATAGTAATATAGAATATAAATGATCAATAATAGAATATAAATGACAAAAATATAGAGTATGAATGAGTAAATATACAATATAAATCAGCAAGTATTGAATATTGCAACGTTTCACTTGCCGTAATGGTTGGTGTATTACGTTTGTCAAAAACAACACAAACTTTCTTTTTAAATTGTTCCATCTTTTTAATAACAAATGTACATTACTGTACACAATTATAAGATTGTAAAGTAATAAAAACATATGAACACAATTTTTCATATCTAAACATAGCCACATGTGGTTTTGAAAATATATCATGTTACACTAAATCATGACTAGATTGGGAATGCCCATTTCAGGTGCAACAAAATAATACTGTGAACTAAAACATGATCTTATACTGACACGACCGAACAAAACATATTAAACACCATGTTCTGCATGGAATACGCTACTGTCAGTTACTCTCATAAAACCCTTCCTAACTGTCAAATGAGTTATTTGTCTAATGGACTTATGCTAACCACTGACTGAAGAGGTTAAAGGAACACACGGCAATCTTGAAGTTGTCATCAAGCTTTAAAATTAGCCTCTCAATTTATTAATACATGAGTACAGTATCATACCTTAAACATAAACAGTTAAAAACACTAAAAACAATACGGTACATTTATCAGAACATTAAAAATATTACAAAATGAGAATGCTTCAATAACAAACTCATGCAGTAACAAGCAATAAACTAAACAATTAACTATCTATATTTACAAACACTACACTAACAAACATTATTTATGAAGAACTTGAACGTTTGATTTTTATTTATTTGGTGGTATGGCACATCTGGTAAAACAACAACAACTGAAAGTGTCCAACAGAAGAAGAAACTACTTTTTTTTCATTGATGAGACGAACTGCTTCATTTATTCACTCTTCAGCTCAAAGCAACACCCAGCAATCATGAGGTCATTTAAAAACAAAACAAGAGGTCAAAATGGCCCTGAATTGCTCACCGTTGTCCATTGAAGACACTTGCAACAGTAGCAACAGTAGCAAAAGTGGGTCAGATCAACATATCTGGTAAGTTCAGAAGAAGATTTACAGATTTTCCAATATAACGTTTATACTGGTACTCCCAGGTATGCTCCCTCCCTTTCTGTTTCTAAATGATGAAACTGTCTCTCCATAGCCTCTACCATATACTTTGAAGCTGAGATTCAGAACTGGATGTGACATATATTTTGGAGAAAGTAGGTCACAGAGACGAAAATGGTGTCACACCATGTCTGGTTTATGAAAGGAAGACTGATGCAGTTTGGTCAATGCCCGACCATTAGTAGCTGTGACTCAGAAGTGGTATTTAAAACTGATTACGATCTATCGTTTCAGAGAAAGTAGATCATAGTGACACAAATTAGTTAACCATATCAGTTTGATTAATAAAGAACAAACAGATGATATTTGGTCTAAATTCACCAATAGAATCAAAGATTCAGAACATGTACCATAAACCAGACGAGACCTACATGTCAGAGAAGGATGTCACAGCGATGACAGTATTTGTTCACAATATCAGGTTGATTAGAGGAACATACTGGTGCAGTTTGGTTAATATCACGCTCTTAAAAGTCTAGATGAAATTATAAGTTGTATTCTAAACTGTGACCTATAATTCAGACAAAGTAGTTAACAGTCCTATATGAGTCTATGTAAAACATACGACCACTTAGGTGAGGCCAAATTTGACCTGCTGGTCCATAAGCATATGGTGCATGCAAAATATTAGACCTCTACCTCTTGTAGTTTCCGATAAGATTTCTTTATGATTTTCCTATATTAACTTTATGTAAAACGGTGACCCCCAGGGCATTGACAAATTTGACCCTAGGTTCACAGTTTTAACAAACTTATTAGAGGACCATAAGCTTATGGTACATGCAAAATATTAGATCTTTGGCTTTTGTAGTTTCAGAGATGATTTGTCAAAGATTTTCTTTTAACTTTATGTAAAACTGTGTCTCCCAGGGCAGGGGCCAGGTTTGACCCCAGGGTCACCGTTTAAACAAACTTGTTACAGGACCATAAATAAGAATATGCTGCATGTAATAGATGAGAGACTACAAGAGCTAGAGGTCTAATATGTTGCATTCCAAATTAGACCCAAGTCACCAGTTAAACAAACTTGATATAGGAACCATAAGCTTATCTAAAAAAAAAATCTATTTTTGTCCATAAGTTTATGCAAAACAAGCAAACCCTCTAGAGACAAACTATGAGACCCCTGTGGGGTAGCCATTTTAAAGGGACACTGTCCGTAAGTAAGCTGATATTGAGCATAATCAAATAAATTTCTGACTTTTATTCAGTGAAATGTATACATGAAAACATGAGCATGTATGCAGTAATACATTCGTGAATTATTATTTGTAAATAATGTGGGACGCACTTTATTTACTTTTTATGCTGATCACGTGACTTCCATTAGCGCATTAGGTTTTCTACATAGTATGTATTGCGTAATATGTATGGCCGGCATAGCTCAGGCAGGAGCGACGTCGTCTATTACCCGCACAGTCTTATTACCCGTGAGTTTAATTATAGTTTGGGCTGCTGGTTCAAACTCGCAAAGCGGTACTTCATTTTTTTGTACCGCGATTGAATTCCGTCAAACAATTTTGCTTTTAATTAGTAAATATTCGATGCTGTTAGTGTGTCATGTTTGTGAACGTAATTAGTGTGTGTTTTATAAGCTAAAAGTTACGGACATTGTCCCTTTAAAGCCAGGGTAATTCATTTGAACAAACTTGATCCTGTAGATGTAGAACTGAATGAATTGGATTTTAAAATTGCACCAACAGCTAAAGTCATATGGCAACTTTTCCTGCTTCCATTGGTGGAGGAAAACCCCGGGTGCCACTCTGGGCAGTTTTCATGCACGGGTGGGCACCCTTGTAGAACCACAGACGTCCTGCAAGCCAGCTGGATAGCTTCCTCACATAAAGATTCCTAGGCCCCTGAGGGATCGAACCAACAGCATTGAGGGGCAAGTTAGTTCAAGTCAGAAGCTCTAACCACTCATCCATGGATGCCTCTTCTAGGGGTAGAAGAACTGTCAAAATAGGTTCAGTGGTTTTTGAGAAGGAGATTTTTTAAGGATAAAATCTTTAATGGTAAAGGCAGCCACCAAGGATAATTTTAACTAATTGAAAATCATCCATGGGAAGTTTGGTCAGTTTGACCTCAGGATCATCCATGGGAAGTTTGATCAAACCACTGACCTCAGGATCATCCACAGGAAGTTTGGCCAAACCATTTACCTCAGAATCAGTCAAGGGAAGTTTGGTCAAACTATTGACCTCAGGATCATCGATGGGAAGTTTGATGAAACCATTGACCTCGATCAGGATGATCCGTGGTAAGTTTGATCAAACCATTGACCTCAGAAATCATTCATGGGAAGTTTGATCAAACCATTTACCTCAGGATCATTCATGGGAAGTTTGGTCAATGTTTGACCTCAGGATCATCCATGGGAAGTTTGATCAAACCAATGACCTCTATCAGGGAAGTGTGGTTGAGCCATTGACGAGAATGTCTAATATATTCCGACTTTGCTCTGTAATCGATCTTTGATCAGGATAAAACATTTTTGAACTTTTACATATTTTTTCACTAGATTTCATTATTATAAACCTAATTAACTTTTAGATGAGTTATTTGTTGTTTCACTAAAATCAAGAATAGTTTCAGTATTTTGATATAGACCACAGATTTTTTTTTTTTTGTTACCTCATTTTTAACACATGTAAGGTTATATATGACGGTCGATTTTTTTGTAGTGAGGGCGGACCACCCATTTTTCCTGGGTAGAACGAGTACTGTACACCTCCCACCAACAGTAGGAATGACACTTCCTCAATTACAAGTCAAGCACCCAGTGTGTCCACATTGGTTTAGCTGCTATAGCTTTTTCATACTTAGCGCATAAATGTCTGCCTGAAAGGTAAAAATTAACTTTAAACATTAAATGCTACTGACTTGACTCTATACTATTTTTACACATGTGGAATCCATTTAAACAAGAAAACGATATAACCAATGGACGCTCCCGAAATACAAGTATAGATGTGAAATAAATCAAACACAAGTTTTATTATAAATTTGCAAATATAACTGAGCAGACTATCATTAAGTCTTCTTAGAGCAATATACAGCATTTGTGCAGCTACTCTGCAGAAGAGCAAAGAAAATGAAAATCATGAGAATATGCGTAAGTACCCTTCACAGTGAAACATTGTTATGTCCAAATCCCCTGAAAACTATAGAAATTGTGCTTTATAGTACAAACTACAAAGTTTGTGTAATTATTTAAATGACCATAAGTCTGTGGCAGCATTGGAAATCAATGCTTTTTTCCATACTTTGGGAACATTAATACTGTTTACAGTACACCAAAGTCAACATAGGCATTTAAAAGTGTTTCAAACTCAATGCTTAGCACACTTTCCCAAAAAAGAATTATGCTTTTTTTAAATTTCCCTTTATTTCAATTGGGAAATTTTGTCTCAAAATTAGGAAAAATATACCTTTGTACTATGGTTGAATAACGGCAATTAAAACAGCCCAAAAAACACTGAAAATGAGTTATACGTATGCAAGTACCCAAAAATAGTGACGCATTGCTGTAAGTTTAGTCAAAATCCACTGAAAATTGTAAGACGAGTTGAGCAGACGTCCATATGGACGTAAACACTCAGGTATACTTGTGTGACTTGCTACTTCCCGGACTCTTATTCTGCGTTTATTTTTTATTGTTTGTGCGACCTTTTGACCATATAAACATATCTTCAGTGACTTTTATTTTTACATAAACAGGTGTCTAACCCCCTTTTGTGACTTTTTTTATTGCTTTGAAAAATCAGAGGGTATCCAATTCAATTAACATAATTTCTTCTGTGACAGGACAGATGGACCAATATTTGTGTTTTATGAACTAAATGCATTATGAGCTAATTAACAAGCTAATAGCTCTTAAATCAAAGTACATGAAGGTTTTCTGCCCTTTAAACCATTTTTTAAACAAGAAACGTGGAAATTCCACGAAAACCAGGTTTTCCATTTAAATGCTATTAATCTGTAAGACGAAAATGAAGTAACAAAAGTTTTTTCTACAAAACAAGAGGCCAAAAAGGGCCTGTATTGCTCTACTGGCTATATGGAGTCCGTGGTGGGGAACACGACATTGATATGCGCAACTAGGCTTGGTACTAATCATTCCTGCCAAGTTTCACTGAAATCCAGCCAGGGGTTCAGGAAAACTAGTCCGGATAAAGTCTGTGTATAAGGGGCCATATCTCTGTCAAAAACTATTCAACCAGAACACGGCGATGACAACTAGGCCTGGTACTGATTATCCATAAAAAGTTTCGATGAAATCCGGCCAAGAGTACAAAACAGACTAATCTCGACAAAGTTTGCATATTAAAACCTTTAAAGGGCCATAACTCAGCCAAAAATCTTTCAACTGGAACACAGCAAAGGCATGCACAACTAGGCTTGATACTGATCAACCTTGCCAAGTTTCGCCGAAATCCGGCCAGGGGTTCAGGAGAACTAAGTCCAGACAAAATGTGTGTATTAAAACCTATAAAGGGCCATAACTCCACCAAATATCTTACAGCCGGAACAAGGTGATGATATGCATAACTAGGCTTGGTACTGACCATCCCTGCAAGTTTCGCTGAAAATCGGCCAGGGGTTCAGAAGAACTGGTCCGGACAAAGTTTGTGTACTAAAACCTTTAAGGGCCATAACTCTGCCAAAATCATTCCGACGATATGCACATCTAGGCTTGATACTGATCATCCCTTCAAAGTTCCTCTGAAATCCAGCCAAAAAATTCCTATCATATTAACAAGGCAAAAATACAGCGTTGTTAACTAAATCAAGGGTCATAACTCTGGTGTTACTTGTCTGTTCTCACTCGTTTTCGAACGTGTCAGAGCTTTAGTTGATATTAACAATCTGTGCAAGTTTGGTAAAGATCAAATAATAAATAATGGTGCTAGAGTGGTCACAAGGCAAAAAATGGCCTTTTACAGCAAAACAAGGGCCATAACCCTGGTGTTACTGACCCGATCTGGCTGGTTTACGAACTTGTCCCGACTTTCAATGATATTAACAATCTGTGCAAGTTTGGTAAAGATCAAATAATAAAGGAAGGTGCTGTAGTGGTCGCAAGGCAGAACATGGCATTTTTCAGTAAAACAAGGGCCATAACTCTGGTGTTACTGATCTAATCTGGCTGGTTTTTAAACTTGTCCGAGCTTTCATTGATATTAACAATCTATGCAAGTTTGGTAAAGATCAAACAATAAATGATCGTGCTAGAGAGTTCAAAAGGCAGAATATGGCATTTTTCAGCAAATCAAGGGCCACAACTCCAGTGAAACTAATCCGATATGGCTGAATTTCGAACTTGTCCGAGCTTTTATCGATATAAAAGCCCTGGTAAAGTCTGGTAATGGTCTGATTAATAATGAAGGCCCTATCGTGTTCACAAGGCAAAAGTTAACGGATGACGACAACGGACAACGGACAACTGGCCATCCCATAAGCTCTGCTGGCCTTCGATCAGTAGAGCTAAAAACAGCAAATTACATAAATGAAGTTCTTGTATTAAAGATAACAGTGTACACTATGGAATAAATAGAATGACATGTGCACAAACATAAATGCATGCACAGTAAATCCCATTGGGAGCTCGACTTGTAAGTGAGGAAGCGTAGATTCTTACGGATGGCGGGAGCTGTACAGTACTGGTTCTACCCAGGAAAAGTGGGTGGTCTGCCTCAACCACAAAAAATGTGTTGAAAATGACGTAAAACACCATACAAACAAAGTAAATGAGGACTGTAAAGAAAAGATTTGTTAGTAAGGCAAATATAAGCTATATACACAGCAAGTTTGGTTGAAATATCTCATTCCTAAGTTAAGTAATTGAGCGGAAAACTATTTTTTTTATTTTTAGTAACAATGACCTTGACCACAGTGACCTCCAAATGCAATCCCAAGCTTCCTTTCCATATAAGGTACCTACACAGCAAGTTTTCATTCCTAACTAAAGTTATTGAGCAGAGACCAATTTTCTATTTTCAGTAACAATGACCTTGACCCCGGTTACCCAAATGCAATCCCGAACTGATATAAGCTACCTACACAGCAAGTTTCATTCTAATATCTGAGTCCGTTTTTACTTAAGTTACTGAGCGGAAATCTTTTTTTTTAGTAACAGTGACCTTGATCCCAGTAACCCCAAATGTAATCCCAAGCTTTCCATATAGCTACTTACCCTGCAAGTTTCATCACAATACCTCATTCCCAACTCAAGTTATTGAGAAGAAAACATTGTTTCTATTTTTAGTAACAGTGACCTTGACCTTGAACCCACTGACCCAAATGCAATCCCACGCTTCCTTTTCCATATAAGCTACCTACATTGCAAGTTTCATCGCGATACCTCATTCCTAACAAAAGTTATTGAGCGGATTTTTTTTTCTATTTTTAGTAACAGTGACCCCAGTGACCCCAAATGCAATCCCAAGCTTCCTTTCCATATAAGCTACCTACCCCGCAAGTTTCATCACAATATCTCATTCCTAACAAAAATTCTTAAGCGGAAACTAAAAGTTTGACGCCGTAGGCACGCACGCACGCCAAACGACATACCCCAATCTAATAACCAGTTTTCTCAGGAAAACCTGGTCATGGATATATATGTACACTGGATTTGAAACTCCCTATACACCCTTGTTAATTCCCGATTTATCCGCCGAATGGTCAATAAGCTGGTTCCCTGATTATTCTACGGTAAACAACAGGGTACCTGCCAGGGTAACAGGTGCGCGGTGGCTATTTTTGACGCGATCGATTATCCTGAAATGAGTTGATGCTGACATAAAGCTGAATTATTAACATACTACTTCACGATCTATTTCAAATATCGAGGTAAGTTATTTAAATCTGCATGTATTGCTTTTAATTTATTGAAAGAAATTATGGAATTCATACTATAACTTGGGTTTTAGCGGCGAAAATACGCTCGATAGCTGTGTTGATTTTCTTTTTTCTACAGTTTTCGCCATTTGCGGCTTGAAATCGAGAATGTACATTTTTTGAAATTTAACTTTTCTTTCATTTACGTTACGATATTCAAAGTAATTATTCCTTCATAATGCCATTATTGTGTAGAGTTGCTTGGCTGTCTTGGATTTCTATATAGCCTTTGTTTTGTTCGCAAATTACGCAGTTGAATTTGGTTGAAAATTCATCAATAAAATCGCCTTTATTTTTCATAAATGTATAAACATTCTAAGTGACACTCCTGTTTTATTTATGGTTCGATATTCAAAATAATTATTCCTTTGTATTGCCATTATTGTGTAGATTTGAATGACGGCCTTGGATTTCTGTATAGCCTTTGTTTTCGTCTCAAATTTTACTGTTTAAGTTGGTTAAAAAATAGTATTACGATGCGATACCTGTGTATTCGGTATGACACGTTTGACTTTTGGGGTACTTGCGTGCAATAAAACAGAAATATTATATCGATCACCAACATCCTGTTATTTGGAACACAAAACAACCCTTTGAATTACATCTGTTACCGTCCTTCTAAGGGGACAATATGCCGAAATATCGCGCACGACCTCCTTGTATATTCGGTATGACACCTCTGACTTGGGGGTGGAAGGTTGTAATAAAAACAGACACGTCGACCGCACTGTATATTCGGTATCGAACGGTGTTAATTAGAAGGCGCCAGATGTGCAATATTAAACAATAGACCACTAAATCCATCATAGTTTAATTAAACAAGGCAACTGAAGCCAAAATCAAGTCGAATTACCTAATGAATTGAATTGAATGTTGTTTAACGGCTCATCAACACAGTACAGGTTATTTAGAGCCGCCCCAGAGAGAGGGGAAGGATACATAGGAATCCGGGAACCTGCCCTACTCTTATTATCGAATAGATTCATATGGTTCTTTAACGTGCTCGGAGGATAGACCGATACACGGGACCGCCCGGTTTACGTCCCCATCCGACGGACGAGGCTAAGGAAAAGTGTCTTGCCCAAGAACACACCGACGGAACTCAGTGGCACCACGGAGGATTGAACCCGGGGCCTCCGGTTACAAATCCGCCGCGCTACCGACTGCGCCACGCCAGCCCTCATTACCTAATGAGCCAGCGAACTTATGTACTTACATGTATCATTATGCATGTATATTTACAATTTGCAGTGTCACATGATCATTGTCACAGTTTCACCTACGGTCATATTATTTATTTTGTTTATTAAAGTTAAAACAGAAGTCACTATAGAATGAAGAATAATCTCTCAGCTTGTATTTGAATTAGCCAGCTAGTTTAAATACTTTTTCCAGAAGAAATAATACAGCAACGATATATATATATATATATATATATATATATAGATGGGGAAAAAACCATTTATACAGTGCTACAGTTTACAAACTGTAGCACTGTATACATGTTTTTGTCCCCATCTATTAATTTAATCCAACATTTTCGTATCCCCTCGGGGATCCAGCGCTTTCTGAAAGGTCTTTTGTAGATGTATGTATTTTCTCACCCTTATAATATATATATATATTTAATTTGTCGAGTCACGTCACTGTCGCAGTTTCACATACTGTCAAACGAATGTGATTGTTCTTATCTAGTTCGTTTTAAGTAAAGCTTAAACAGACATCACTGCATAGAATAAAGAATTATCTTTCAGCTCGTATTTGAATTAGCCAGCTAGCTTAAATACTTTTCCCAAAATAAACAAATCAGCAACAATATGTATATATATATTTTTTAAATTTGCCGAGTCACGTCACTGTCGCAGTTTCACATACGGTCAAACGAACGTAATTGTTCTTATTAAGTTCTTTTTTAGTAAAGCTAAAACAGACATCACTGTATAGAATATATAATTATCCTTCAGCTCGTATTTGAATTAGTAGCCAGCTAGCTTAAATAATTTTCCCAAAATAAACAAAACAGCAACGATATGTAAATATATATTTTTTAAATTTGCCGAGTCACGTCACTGTCGCAGTTTCACATACGGTCAAACGAACGTAATTTTTGTTTGTTATTAGTAAAGCTAAAACCAACATCACTGTATAGAATAAAAAATTATCTTTCAACTCGTCTTTGAAATAGCCGGCTATCATAAATACTTTTTCCAAAACAAATAAATTAACGATATGTATACTAGGTTTTCTTGCATTTGATCAATTCGTAAGACGGTGCGTAACTTAGCGCAATGCCAATGCGCCATAATACCTTACCTGTACGCGCAAATTTTCATGGGTAAATTATTATTCGGCGGATAAATTGGATTTACGACATGTTTCAAATCCAGTGTATGTAGATCTATGACCTGGTTAACATAAACAAAACTTAACAAAATACAGACATCGAACACTATGAGCTATTTCATACACGTATGTATTATGACTATTAAGCCTATATATACCGAAAAAAATAAGTTTAGCAATACCTTATGTACATTTAGCTTAAACAAATTGAATGCTATTTTATAATGTGAAGTATTATAAAACATTTGCATTACATAGGGTGGTTTTCGCTTTCACTAATTGTAAGTATCAGAGTTATCTTCTAGTTAAAACAGCGTATTTCGTATTTAAAAATACCAATCTGATAAAGAACATGGTTAAACGTCACTAAATAACAGTTCTGGGTTTCAAGGTATAAAAACTGTGAAATCAATGTATACAAAACCTTGTCATTATAATGCAATAACGAACCAAAGTTTTAAAAAACTGAAATTACCTCCCTTTACATTAAAATAAGAACGAAATTATATCTGTAAAGCAGGTAGATTAAAACGTTTTGTTATTTTTTTTTGAAGATATCGTTTCAAACACAATGCCTGGCATATATCTGCTAATTATGTTAATTATATTGTTAATGACCTCTGCCATGCAAATGAATTTGCCATGCAATTTACTTGCTAAACTTATTTTTATCAGTATATATTATTCTGACAAAGTATTACAAATGCCTCAGGAGCTAAAGCTCCCAAGTGCAATTTTAAACCCAATTTGTACACAACACAAAAAAGCTCATAAACCTCATTTGTTATCTCATAATTACTGACTTACATCAATGTTGCAGATATATTATCTGGCTATATTATCTGGGTTTGATTGAGAAGTTTGACACCACTGAATGCCTTCCATACAGTTTCCACTATTGGACAGGACTAAATCAAATGTGTGTTGACTCCAGTGCCTTGTCCAGATCTTCCTCAATGGCTGCCAACTGTTTGAAGCCATCTACTAAAGCTTTACCCACATAACCAAACTCCTCGTAACAGAGGTAACTCTGCAGAGGAGAGCTGATGTGTAAGGTGGAGATTGCCTCCCTTGTGTAATTGTTTGTCTTGATGAGCTGGAACACCACAGAAACCCGACACATGTGCTGGAGAGTGTTACCAGATTCTGAAATAAATACAGAATATTAAATTGGTATTTAGTAAAAGGCACTGACATAATATTCTATTTATCATGTAGCTTATCCATATTTTCTGTTTGAATTACTATTATTACCTATTTCTCAGAATGGTTCGCTCATCGAGGACGTCGCCATGTTGTTGTTTTTTGACGTCAGGCAAAGTTACGCGCATGACGTCAGATAACGATACGTACAATAAACGCCGAGGGATTCCGCATTGATTTTCTTTATTGGTCAGTGCCTAATTAAAGTAAAATTTAATAGGTCAACCCTTTATTAGGCAGAAAAGTGCACATCTGCATGATAAATGAAAATACACACGTTTTATTCTATTTATCCTATATTTGCTTATAAATACTTTTTTTTGTTAATATATCATTTTGGATTCAGTTACCATAAAACAGACTATATTTTACTGGTGAAAATAAGTCATACGCAAACACAAAATCAGCGGAAAAAATTTGTTGTTGTGATTGGGAAGAAAACCCTGGCAGATATTTCTAATCTCGAAATGATGGTTACACCTTTATTTTATCCTGTTGAATAAACCAGCCTTTCTCCAGGTAATATAGACCTGTTGACCTGTTGAAATTATCTGACGCACACTCACCCTCCATTCCACCCACCCCCACCCCACAAAATGTCTGCCTGCTATATCAGGAACACACTCATTGCCTGCAAAAATAAGACAAGAGGCCCAAGAGGGCCTGTGGATGCTCTACTGGCTCAAGATAAAGTTTATGTATAAGGGGCCACAAGTCTTTCAAAATCATTCAACCGGAACATGGTGATGACATACGCAACTAGGCTTGGTACTGATCATCCCTGCAAAGTTTCTTTGATATCCAGCCAGAGGTTCAGGAGAACTAGTCTAGACAAAGTTAGTGTATTAAAACCTTTAAGGGCTCATAACTCTGCCAAAATGCATTCAACCAGAACATGGCAATGACAGATGCAACTAGGCTTAGTACTGATCATCCCTGCCAAGATTCGCTAAAATCTGGCAAAGAGTTCAGAAGAGACTAATCTGGACAAAGTTTGTGTATTAAAACACTTAAAGGGCCATAACTCTGCCAGAAAAATAATTAAACCAAAATATGGCGATGATATGCACAACTAGGCTTGATACTGATCATCCATGTCAAGTTTCGTCTATATCTAGCCAGGGGTTCAGGAGAATTAGCCCGGAAAAAAAGTGTGGTATCAAAATCCTTTAAAGGGCCATAACTCCGCCAAATATCTGTAAACCGGAACGTAACAACGACATGCACAACTAGGCTTGGTGCTGATCATCAAAGTTTCACTGAAATCTGGCGAGGGGTTCAGGAGAAGTAGATCAGACAAAGTTTGTGAATTAAAACCTTTAAAGGGCCATAAATCTGCCAAAAATCATTCAACCGGAACACGGCAATGATTTGCACAACTAGATAGGAATTGATCGTCCCTAAAAAGTTTCGTTTAAATCCGGCCAGGGGTTCAGGAGAACTAGTCAGAACAAAGTTTGTGCATTAAAACCTTTGAAGGGCCACAACTCCGCAAAAAATCATTCAACCGGAACACGGCGATGACTTGCACAACTGGACATGGAATTGATCATCCCTAAAATGTTTCGTTTAATCCGGCCAGGGGTTCAGGAGAACTAGTCAGAACAAAGTTTGTGTATTAAAACCTTTAAAGGGCTATAACTCTGCCAAAAGCATTCAACTGGAACACGGTGACTATGTACAACTAGGCTTGGTACTGATCATCCCTTTAAAGTTTCAATGAAATCCGGCCAAATGAAGGCCTTTTCTTTTTAATGAGGCGAAGATATAGCATATTTCAGAAAATCAAGGACCATGACTGCGATGTAAATGGTCCAATCTGGATGGTTTTCGAACTTATCCGGGCATTCATTGATATTAACAATCTGGTTAAATTTCGTAAAGATCGGATGAAAGATGAAGGCCCTAACGAGGACAAAAATAGGATTTTTAACTAAATCAAGGGCTATAACTCCACTGTTTAGCTGGTTTTGAACTTGTCTGAGCTTTCATTGATATTAACAATCTGCGCAAGTTTGGTAAAGATCAAATAATACATGAAGGTGCTAGAGTGTTCACAAGGCAGAATATGGCATATTTTTTAGGGGAAAAAAAGGGCCATAACTCTGGTGTTACCGACCCAATTAAGCTCGTTTTCAAACTTGTCCAAGCTTTCATTGGTATTAACAATCTGGGCAAGTTTGGTAAAGATCAAATAATAAATGAAGGTGCTAGAGTGTTCACAAGGCAGAAAATGGTGTTTTTTCAGAAAAAACAAGGGCCATAACTCTGGTGTTACTGGCCCAATTTAGCTGGTTTTCAAACTTGTACAAGCTTTCATTGATATTAACAATCTGTGCCTGTTTGGTAAAGATCAAATAATAACTGAAGGTGCTAGAGTGTTCACAAGGCTTAATATGGCATTTTTCAGCAAAACAAGGGCCACAACTCCGGTGTTACTGACCCAATTTAGCCGGTTTTCGAACTTGTCCAAGCTTTCATTAGTATTAACAACTACGCAAGTTTGGTAAAGATCAAATAATAAATGATGGTGCTAGAGTGTTCACAAGGCAGAAAATGAGATTTTTCAGAAAAAAACAACGGGCCATAACTCTGGTGTTACTGAAACAATTTAGCTGTTTTTCGACCTTGTCCGAGCTTTCATTGATATTAAAAATCTGTGCAAGTTTGGTAAAGATCAAATAATAAAAGAAGGTGCTAGTGTTCACAAGGCTTATTATGGCATTTTTCAGCAAAACAAGGGCCATAACTCCGGTGAAATTAATCCAATCTGGTTTTGAACTTGTCTGAGCTTTTATTGATATAAAGACACTGGCAAAGTTTTGTAAAGATTCGATTAATAATGAAAGCCCTAGAGTGTTCACAAGGCAAAAGTTAACGGACGACAGACGGACGACGGCCGGCCGGCCGGCCGGCCGGCCGGACAGACGGACAACTCGCCATCCCATAATCATGACAGTAGAGCTAAATGTGAGAAGGGACACAGATGCCTCAACAATCAGGAGAAAATATAAATTTTACGACCATATATATCCGGGATTATGTACTATATGATAGCATAAATATTTGGCTACTATATCACTGGGTCTGATGTGACACCGGATATTGGCCCATAATCGAGCCAAAATGGCTCACATATCATAGAAAATTGCTCCACAAACGGTAAGTTAAACACCGATTTCAAGTATTCTGTTAATAGTTTGATACATGCATGTGCTGCTCTAGACTGCCAACTAAATTGTAAAGACCGTCGTATACTTACTATGACCCATATAATAGATGAACAGTAAATAATGAGTATCTAAACGTGAAATGCTCGCTGAAAAATGCCGCTATTCGCTCGTTTCAGTCAATTATTGAGGAGTTTAAACCTGTATCGAAAAATGTGAATCGAGCGATTGTTTACAAATACTATAAAGAACATTTCCTGTAATTTTCAACCACTGGTGTTGCTTATTAGATATGTTCTAAGCCTTTAACAATGCCAGCTCGTGTACGGAGTATTGCTTGCTCCTGTACTGAGTATTGCATTGTATCAACATTTAGTGTATTGGGTATTGGGTAAAGAGCCATAACTGTTTTTGATGATTTCTAGCATATAACTTAACTTTCATTAAATAAAATATAAATTATCCAAAGCTTGATCGATCCCGTATGACAAACCAATGGGTATGAGTGGTTTACAGCCATAAATTACCTTTAAATTGCATATATCAGATCCACGTCAATATAACAGGTTTTTTTTTCTAAATAACTACACATGATTGCTTGGGAATTACGTGACTGTGACTGCTGCAAGCCCTATTAATCATGCTAATTGTTTTTGTTATGAAATGCATGTTTTCCACACATTGGCCAATTTTTTAATTTAATATACATACAGTATACTATACCATAGTAATAGTAAATTCGATTGATATGGGTTCCTGTTGTGCATTAGATATACATGCACTTTTTTTGTTTTCAGATCCACCAACATGTATGCCTGTTTCTACTGCGATATATCTACAGAAAAGTACAAAGACATCATTAGCCACCTAATTGACAATCATCCCTACGAACAAATTAAATTTAGAAGAATTGATGAACAACAAACGAAAATTGTAGTATATAAAATATCTCCTGATTTGTGCAGAGAACAAGGCAGAACGATCACTGTAGATGAAAACAACGAAAAGATACACGTGTCAAAGAGAGACGTATTGCCCAAGGAAAGTCCCTTAAAAAAAGTACTAAGGCAGAACGAGAACTTCGACGGCGGAGAAGCCATAATATCCGAAAATATAAATTTTGAAATAGATTTAGAAGCGGACGATGATTTGAGTGAAATGGTAGCACTAATGCCAAGTGTAATCAAATCGTTGAAAGAGTGTGGGAAATGGGACGACAATAAAGCGTTCAATAAACTGGTCAGCGACAATACATTTCCCATGGACAACATCGCCTTTTTATTATTTCTCGATGTTGTGAGATGGTATTCGTTACAATGGACATCTTTCATGAGATACAGTGAAGAGTGCAAGCTGTTCTGGAGTACGGGATTCAAACTTTTCCGTGGTCGAATAATGCATTCATGGATTAGAAAACAAGCAAGCGCTTATATTAATTGTTTATTTAATTCTTATTTAAGCTTTCATTTACAAATAAACATCAACAAATCTTTATCACTAGGCCAAATTAAAAACTGTGTTCACGATTTGTAAAGCTACCAGGAAGTGGCAAGTTCGAAGAAAAGGGAGGTAACTGCCATTATCACAATGCATGTTAAAACGTCTCATCAATGTAAACAAACACTGAAACAGCCAACCAAGGTTCTGCTTTTGTTTCTTAACAATGAAAAACAATTTATACAGATACTTACACCATGAATTCTTAGAGTAAAGCTCAATAAACTTAAAACATTGATATCGCTAACATGGAAGAAAAACAGTACAAAAGAAAGTCCAAAAAAGAAATTACCAAAAAGAAAATAGAACCGGGGTAGTCAACACTCACGGATCAATTGAAACTTATCATTATTTAAAATAAACCGAATTGGCACCTACGGTACAGTGTTTTCTCATGCAATTATGAAGTAAAAGTCAAACTTATTGGATGGCAATCAATATGCTGGCCCCTTTTGATAACCTGCATCCCCGCCTGACCCATACGCATATGTAAAATAACTTACATGACCATGACAACATTTAGGCCAAGCTAAAAGGACTTGAAATACATATGCTTTATGAGCAATACTCAGTACAGTAGTAAGCAATACTCAGTACAGTAGCAAGCAATACCCCCGTACACGAGCCACTGAAGAAATCAATCCCCAGTACACCTGGGAGTATATATTTGAGTCAATATCTTAGCAATTTATTAATCAAATTTGCTGGAACTTGGAACATATGCTCCTTATAGTATTTGTAAACAATCGCTCGATTCACACGGGGCTTCCGTTAACGGGCGTACGGCCGTAAATTACGTCCAAAAATCGTAGTTGTACGGCGAAAATTAACATCAAAAGCGTACAGTGTACTTCCAAAAACTTGAAAGTACGCCGCGATTCTTTACTCTGGACGTCCCATAATCTGTAAATTACCGATTATAGCCCCGCCCATCTCATCTAATTTCATTTGAGACTGCCGACGTAACAAGTTGTAAGGCAATTAAAACTCAGTGGAGACTGTAATTGACAGGTAAAACCGGTTTTGTCCAGTTTTTATCAAGGGCCACACGCATGGCTGGTGAGAGGAGAGAGCGTTAATTAGATAATTGGCCAAGCCGCGCATTTCACAAAATGAAAGTAGCAGTATAATCTCGAAGCCAAATTGCTTAATTTATATTCATTAACCACAAAGTTGAATCTCCTTACACAAACAGGATATACTTTTTAGGCTATTTCTTTTATATCTTTGTGTCATTTTTCTATGTATTATCAATGTTACAAATAGAGACGAAGTACTGATAGGCAAACAATATTTAATAATCTCTAACCTAGGGGAAAGAACTCATGGCGAATGGAGACTAAACACAGAAGTGAAATTATCACTGGCAAAAACAATCGATTGCTTTGATAATAAATTAAAGAATCTGTTACATTTATTCCTACACTTGACAGTTTTACATACCTTCCATTTATGTATGCCAATTTAAAAGCTTTCCTGGACTGATAAATTGAAAACTGTTTGCAGAATGTAATTCACTGTATAAAACTTGTGGGTGGGGTATGGCATGCAAAGGCAAATTAAGTATTTTTAGTTTGAAACCGTTTATATAATGATGTCACCAAATATTTTCTTTTATAAACATATAGATGATTATAAATATCCTTTTTTCTTTTTAACAATTTAGATGTGTTGTTTCCCTCACCACCATGCGGAATCACCGACTCAAAGACTGAGTATGAATGCCATGCCCAAACACTGGAACTTCCTAACTTTTCCTCATGAACTTCCAAATTTGATACACAGGAAGTTCGAACTTCCTAAATTTGAACCTTAGTGGAAGCCCTGTTCACATTTTTCGATAGTTTAAAATCCTCAATAATTGACAGAAACGAGCGAGGACCGGCAATTTTTCAGCGAGCATTTCACTTTTAAAAGCTGATTATGTACTGTTCATCTATTACATGGGTCATAGGAAGTATACGAAGGTCTTCAAAATTTAGTTGGCAGTCTACAAAATCACCTGTTTATAGCATATTATTAACAGAATACTTGAAATCGGTATTTAAATTACCGTTTGTGTAGTGATCTTGCTCTATTTTGGCTCGATTATGGGCCAATATCCGGTGTCACGTCAGAACCAGTGTATATACAGCACAAAGAAATGGCTGCTATATTACAAATATATGGCTGCTGTATATAGCACAAAGATATGGCTGCTATAACACAAATATATGGCTGCTGTATATAGCACAAAGATATGGCTTCTATAACACAAATATATGGCTGCTGTATATAGCACAAAGATATGGCTGCTATAACACAAATATATGGCTGCTGTATATAGCACAAAAATATGGCTGCTATAACACAAATATATGGCTTCTGTATATAGCACAAAGATATGGCTGCTATGACAGCATAAATATATGGCTGCTATATGACAGAATAAAGATATTGCTGCTACATATTGTAGAAAGATATGGCTGTTATATGATAGCATAAGTATATGGCTGCTAAATGATAGCACAAAGATATGGCTGCTATTTGATAGCATAAAGATATGGCTGCTAAATGATAGCACAAAGATATGGCTGCTATTTGATAGCACAAAGATATGGCTGCTAAATGATAGCACAAAGATATGGCTGCTAAATGATAGCACAAAGATATGGCTGCTAAATGATAGCACAAAGATATGGCAGCTAAATGATAGCACAAAGATATGGCTGCTAAATGATAGCACAAAGATATGGCTGCTAAATGATAGCACAAAGATATGGCAGCTATATGATAGCACAAAGATATGGCTGCTAAATGATAGCACAAAGATATGGCTGCTAAATGATAGCACAAAGATATGGCTGCTAAATGATAGCACAAAGATATGGCTGCTAAATGATAGCACAAAGATATGGCTGCTAAATGATAGCACAAAGATATGGCAGCTATATGATAGCACAAAGATATGGCTGCTAAATGATAGCACAAAGATATGGCTGCTAAATGATAGCACAAAGATATGGCTGCTAAATGATAGCACAAAGATATGGCTGCTAAATGATAGCACAAAGATATGGCTGCTAAATGATAGCACAAAGATATGGCTGCTAAATGATAGCACAAAGATATGGCTGCTAAATGATAGCACAAAGATATGGCTGCTAAATGATAGCACAAAGATATGGCTGCTAAATGATAGCACAAAGATATGGCTGCTAAATGATAGCACAAAGATATGGCTGCTAAATGATAGCACAAAGATATGGCTGCTAAATGATAGCACAAAGATATGGCCGCTAAATGATAGCACAAAGATATGGCTGCTAAATGATAGCACAAAGATATGGCTGCTAAATGATAGCACAAAGATATGGCTGCTAAATGATAGCACAAAGATATGGCTGCTAAATGATAGCACAAAGATATGGCTGCTAAATGATAGCACAAAGATATGGCTGCTAAATGATAGCACAAAGATATGGCTGCTAAATGATAGCACAAAGATATGGCTGCTAAATGATAGCACAAAGATATGGCTGCTAAATGATAGCATAAAGATATGGCTGCTAAATGATAGCACAAAGATATGGCTGCTAAATGATAGCACAAAGATATGGCTGCTATAATAATGATGGCAGCTATATGATATAATACAGATATGACAGCTATATGATATAATACAGATATGGCAGCTATATGATATAATACAGATATGGCAGCTATATGATATAATACAGATATGGCAGCTATATGATATAATACAGATATGACAGCTATATGATATAATACAGATATGACAGCTATATGATATAATACAGATATGGCAGCTATATGATATAATACAGATATGGCAGCTATATGATATAATACAGATATGGCAGCTATATGATATAATACAGATATGACAGCTATATGATATAATACAGATATGGCAGCTATATGATATAATACAGATATGGCAGCTATATGATAGAATACAGATATGGCAGCTATATGATAGAATACAGATATGGCAGCTATATGATATAATACAGATATGACAGCTATATGATATAATACAGATATGGCAGCTATATGATATAATACAGATATGGCAGCTATATGATATAATACAGATATGGCAGCTATATGATATAATACAGATATGACAGCTATATGATATAATACAGATATGGCAGCTATATGATATAATACAGATATGACAGCTATATGATATAATACAGATATGGCAGCTATATGATATAATACAGATATGGCAGCTATATGATATAATACAGATATGACAGCTATATGATATAATACAGATATGACAGCTATATGATAGCACAAAGATAGCATAAAGACATGGCTGCTATATGATAGCAAATAGATAATGGCTGCTAAATGATAGCATACAAATTTGGCTGCTATATGACACCACAAACATATGGCTGCTATATGATAGCATAGATTGTATGATAGCATAGATGTGCTGCTAAATGATAGTACAAAGGCATGGCTGCTATATGACAGCATAGAGACATGGCTGCTATATGAAAGTACAAACATTTGTAATGATAAAGTGTCTTTGTGGCCTTCTGGCCTCTCACCATTGCGGGTTTGAACCCCACTTAAAGCTCGACTTTAAAGTGAGGAGGTGTCCATTCTTAAGGATGGCGGGAGGTGTACAGTACTGGAAACAGGAAAGTGGGTAGTCTGCCTTCACCACAAAAATATTGACCGTCACATGTAACCTTTCATTTGTTGAAAATAAAGTAAAATACCATGCAAACAAACAAACTATATGATATAAATATTTGGACGCTACAAGATAGCAAAAAGATCTGACTGCTATATGATAGCAGAACTTTTCCTTTGTTTTTGAGTAAAAGGGAAAGTTTTATAGTTCTTCCTTTGTTGTTGTATTGGGGACTGCTAAAAGTAACTGATCAGCTAACCAAAGTAAGTGAGTAAATCACCCTACCACCTATTAAGGAATACCCTGAATGTCCTGAACTATAACTATCATAAAGTAAGAAGATATGAATTAAAAAGCATGCCTTTGATGTGATCTGCCATCTTTTTCTCCTCTTCGCTTATCTCTACATCTGCCTCCTGTTCATCTTCCTCGTCTTCCTCGTCTCCCTGATCTTCCCTTTCTGACAAGAGTGCATTGTTAAATGACAAGAAGTTTGGCATTAGACACATTCTCACCATTTTCCCGATCCATGTGACGGCGTACGAAAACTCCAGAATTCCTATACCTTCAATGCAGCCATGTCTGAAAGTAAATCCAAAATTAAAATGTTAAAAGCAAGACGGCAACATTTCTGACCAAGAACTGTTGAAATCTCTTAAGCATTTTTTTCAGGTTTCAACAATTTTAAATAAAGATGGCCATTTTGAATGTCATGTTGACCAAATTTTAACAAACTGGAAAGCCAAGGATCACAGTCATGTGAAATTTTGGTAACAATTGGCCAAGTGGTTTATGAGAAAAAATTGTTTAACCAAAAGTTAACCGACAACAAAGATGGTGACGGATAAACAAGAGACCCAAGAGGGTCTGTATTGCTCTACTGGTTATATGGAGTCTTTGATGGGGAACATTACAACAATATGCGCAACTAGGCTTGGTACTGATCATTCCAGCCAACTTTCACTGAAGTCCAGCCTGGTGTTCAGGAAAAATAGTTAGGATAAAGTTTGCGTATATGGGGTCATAACTCCTTAGGGTCCAAAAATCACAGAACACAGAGAAGATATGACTAGGCTTTGTACTGGTCATCCCTGCCAAGTTGTGTTAAAATCCGGCAAGGTGTTCAGGAAACTAGTATGTAAAAAGTTAGTGTATTAAAACCTTTAATGGACCATAACTCAAACAAAAATCATTCAACCGAAACATCACAATAATATGCATGTGCAACTAGGCTTGGTACTGATCAATCCTGCCAAGTTTCTCTGAAAACCAGCCAGGAGTTCATGAAAACTAATCCGGACAAAGTTTGTGTATAAGATGCAATCACTTTTTTAAAAATTATTCAACAATTCAACAATGACCTTGAAGCTCTACTGATAAGTTTTGATAGCTAGATCAGCATTCCTGTGAAGTTTCTGAAAATCTGTCAAGTAGTTTCAGAGGAGTAGTCGCTACAAGTTTTTACTATCTAACTTATGTAAACAAAGATGGCCACCAGCAGCCATGTTTAATATCGAAACAAAATAATTTCAACAAGAACCAACATCATGTCATGCTGATCATTTTAGAAAATGTCCCATATTAATATCACTTCAAGAAATAGTTGTTACAAATTAGTTTTTTAAAAATCTATTTTTAGCCATGGTGGCCATCTTGAATTTCCGTCTGACCTGAAATTTTAATACGATCAACTAGACATCAAGAGCAATATTTCTGATAAGTTTCATGAAAATCCTTCAAGTAGTCTCAGAGAAGTAGTCGCCACAAGTTTCTCCTATATAACTCTATGTAAACACAGATGGTCTCTGGTGGCCATGTTTGACATCCAAATCAAAATGAACTTTGGTTAGGACCAACTACATGTCGTGGCAGTCATTTCGGTAAAGGTTCCAAATGAAAATCACTTATGTTTTTTGAGAAGTAGTCACCGCAAAATCGCTTTTTTAAAAACTATCTTTAGCTGTTGCAGCCATCTTGATTTTCCGGCCGACCTGAATATTTGCTAGGATCAACTAGACATCAAGAGCAATCTTCTTGTGAAGTTTCATGAAAATCCGTCAAGTAGTTTCAGAGGAGTAATCGCCACAAGTTTTTCCTATATAACTATATAAACAAAGATGTCCACTGGCGGCCATGTTCGACATTGAATCGAAATGAATCTTGGTTAGAACCAAGTACATGTCGCACCAGTAGTTTTGATATAGGTTCCAATTTATTATCACTAACAATTTTTGGGAAGTAGTTGCCACTATGTCGATTTTTTAAAATCTATTTTTAGCAGTGGCGGCCATCTTAAATTTCCTATTGACCTGAATGTTTGCTAGGATCAACAAGACATCAAGAGCAACATTCCTGTAAAGTACCATGAAATTCCATCAGGCAGTTTTATAATTGAATTGAACTGAACTGGGGTTTTAAGGTGCACAAGCACATGAAAGGTTATATGGCGCCTAACAGGAATGAACATGCCAGACTCATCCTCCATGTACATTGAGCTAAAATATGGAGAATGAGACTAGAACCTTCTCACCTGTAGAACTGTAGAGTTGCTGCAAATTCTATTGTAGACATTCTATTTACATGATGAAGACGAGTAGTCGCCACAAGTTTTTCCTATATTACTCTATGTAAACAAAGATGGAAACTGGCGGCCATGTTTTACATCAATCAAAATGAGCTTTGGTTAGGACCAACTACATGTCGTGCCAGTCATTTTGGTAAAGGTTCCAAATCAATATCACTTACAGTTTTTGAGAAGTAGTCGCCACAAAGTCGCTTTTTTAAAATGTAATTTTAGCCGTGGCGACCATCTTAAATTTCCGGCCAAACTGAATTTTTGCTAGGATCAACTAGACATCAAGAGCAATATTCCTCTGAAGTTTCATGGAAATCTGTCAGGTAGTTCCAGAGAAGTAGTCGCCACAAGTTTTTCCTATATAACTCTATGTAAACAAAGATGGCCACTGGCGGCCATGTTTGACATCGAATCAAAATGAATCTTGGTTAGGACCAAGTACATGTTGCACCAGTCATTTTGCTATTCGTATGGCACGTTTACTTACCAAAATTCATCAACAGCAACTGCTGCTTAACAATAGGCCCATGTGGACCCGAGGACCCCTACTAGATGAATTAATGTCAGGGCTTTTTTTCCTTCTATAACAGGGGCCAAAATTAGGCTACTTCACAATTCAAAATTGGTCATATTTTTCACAAGCATGACAACTGTGGCCGATTTTTTTCACAATTAAACAAAATAAAAAAATAAAAATATGTATGCATAATTATATATATTTTTTTTTTTTTTTGGTAAACAACATTTCCCCATCTAACTTTCTCAATATTGTTTTGTTTTGAATACATTTATATTCGAAAGTTTATCTCATATGTAACATATTCCTTATATTTATCAATGTAGGATGGTATAGCAAACATAATTAAGAATGTGTTATGATATTTTACGGAACTGTTAAACATGTACGTGACTGATAATTGTGCTAACAAGATTGTGCTAACAAGATTGTTCATTTGGAAGTCAATAAATGCCATACACTAATAGTAGATTTTTCTCTTAATATGTAAATTTAAAATAGTTGTGTAACATATCAAGTTGATGGTAATATGTTAATAGTTTAGAACTATATCTACAAAATATGAAATATAATAGCCAAAACAGAAGGTAACACATATACACGTTCTTAAAATTTAATATATCATTAGCTCGACTCTTCGAAAAAAAGAAGCAATTTTCATCACTTGAACGTCGTCTCCGCTCGGTTGAAGTTTGTGTGTAAGCTTGTATCTCTGAAAATGCTTTACATAATGGACCGTAACTTTACACATGTGTTTGGCATCATTATTCAAGATCATGTAGTCCGGTTACGGTCATAAACACCTATCAAATATGAATAAATTTAAGATCCTCTGTCTATATAATATACATATTGCAACTTGACACTTTCAAAAAGAACGGATTAAGATAAAGCCAAACATATAATTATCACTTTAATATTCATTATATAAGATGTGAAAAACTAATTAATGCGTTGCACAATCAATTCAATTCATTACTTTTATTCGGCATACCATAATTACATGTTTATTGCCTAACACAAGACTAGTGATCAATATAATTATGATGACCATTTTGCATTGATATAAACGATTTCATACTCCCTGTCGATTTGGCCCGATTCTCAGACAGTTCAAAATCTCAGACAGAAATCAGCCACCATAAAAAGGTGAGGTGCACAACTACACCATGACACAAACATTCCTGCCAAGTTTCAAGTTTGTAGCTCCAGCTGTTCTTGAGTTATCATGGAGACAAGCATAATAAAAAGCTGACAATAAATATTGCAAACAAGAAGCACCGCCCATCAGTGCAGACGCTGGACTTTCAAGGCCTTGTCTGTTTATTGGGAACTCTAAGATGAAAAGCATGTGTCTCTATGAGTTCTTAACATGAAAGTGAATACATGGGTGACGTTTCAATGAAGTCTTTAAGGGGATTCTAAGATATGATATGATGAAAACAAGAAATCCGTTGATTCACATGTCTCGCCTAACGGGGGCTGGACTTAAAAATAAAAAGGTCAATGATGCTTAAATGAAAGTTTGTAAACATCTTAGTAATTAAAAACAATCGAGTTTGCTGTTTGCTGAGATGACATTTAAGTCTATTAAAACAAGATGCTCTTCTGGCTAAAACACGTCTTATATCAAGGGCTGTCGACATAAAATTCCCATCAGTAGTTTTTTTAAAACATTGCAAAAAGAGGATGGCCTTAGATCGCTCACCTGGTAATCATTGGGCAATATGTCTGCTGTGTCTAGTCTGGCATGGGCATTTTTTAATTTGTCCCACTTTCTTCTATGAATGAAATTTCATAACAAGAGGTCAATGACCTTGAAGCTCTACTGATTGATTTTGATTTCAGGAAGTAGTCGCTACAAACTTGTTTTTTGAAAATCTATTTTTAGCCGTGGCGGCCACCTTGAATTTCCGGCCGACCTGAAATTTTGCTAGGATCAATAAGACATCAAGAGCAACATTCCTGTGAAGTTTCATGAAAATCTGTCATGTAGTTTCAGAGGAGTAGTCGCTACAAGTTTTCATTATATAATTCTATGTAAACAAAGATGGCCACTGACAGCCATGTTTAACATTGAATCAAAATAATGTTCGACTCGGATAACCATCATGTCATACTGATCATTTTAGAAAAAGTCCCATATCAATATCTTTTATAGTTTTCAAGAAGTAGTCGCTACAAACTTATATTTTAAAAATCTATTTTTAGCCATGGCGGCCATCTTGAATTTCCCGCCGACCTGAAATTTTGCTAAGATCAATAAGACATCAAGAGCAAAATTCGTGTGAAGTTTCATAAAAATCCGTCAAGTAGTTTCAGAGGAGTAGTCGCTACAAGTTTTCATTATATAACTCTATGTAAACAAAGATGGCAACTGGCAGCCATGTTTAACATCGAATCAAAATAATGTTCGACTCGAATAACCACCATGTAATGCCGATCATTTTAGAAAAAGACCCATATCAATATCACTTATAGTTTTCAAGAAGTAGTCGCTACAAACTTTTTTTTTTTAAATCTATTTTTAACTGTGGTGGCCATCTTGAATTTCTGGCCGATCTGAAATTTTGCTAAGATCAATAAGACATCAAGAGCAACATTCCTGTGAAGTTTCATGAAAATCCGTCAAGTAGTTTTCAGTGGAGTAGTCGCTACAAGTTTTCATTATATAACTCTATGTAAACAAAGATGGCCGCTGACAGCCATGTTTAACATCGAATCAAAACGATTTTTGACAAGGACCAACATCATGTCATGCTGATCATTTTAGAAAAAGTCCCATATCAATATCACTTATAGTTTTCAAGAAGTAGTC